>JAHBCN010002764.1:0-85473 GCA_019359885.1 Listronotus oregonensis
ATAACAAAAAAGTAATAAATCAAATCTCACTTAATTTATTCCACTGCTAATTATAAATACACCTAGTAAAAAAAATTTTTTAAACCAAATACTAACTAACAAACCACAACTAACCACGAAAGAAAACTCGGGATTTATTTTTTCACGTTAAATAAATCCTTTGCTTGACAGAAAACATAAAACGTCCTGTATATAGGTATTTTTGTTAATCCAATGTTCCTGCTAGAAATAACCCAAGGATATTGTTTTTTTTTCAATTATTAAAGTCTTATTTAGATATTTTTTAACGTAACTATTAGGTAATAAAATATACATAATAATTAAAATTGTAACTTCAAGTTATTTGACTGATCCGTTATAAATTTTGACTTAATTTGCTAGGAGTACTTAAAAAAAATGGAATTTTGAGGAAAAACACTAAACTATTTTTACTAGATATTAAACAATATTATCCACTCATAACACTGAACAACACTAAACTAGGCACGTGATTAGACCCCGACGCTGCTCTATAAACTTTCACTAATTTAGGAATTAATAAAACCAAATAATAGCAAAATATTTATTATAATACTTTGTTTTTTTTTAAAACAAATGGCCCAAAATACTCCGCAAGTCGTATTGGTGCGTCACTTCAAAACTATTACAAATTTCCTCCCCAAGCCTGAATCTCGACGCCTTCCGTAAACTTTTTCTTTGTCCTACCATGTGGGAGTGCGGGCTAGTACATCCCGGGCTAGTGAAATGTTTTACATATATATATATATATATATATATATATATATATATATATATATATATATATATATATATATATATATATATATATATATATATATATATATATATATATATATATATATATATATATATATATATATATATATATATATATATATATATATATATATATATATATATATATATATATATATATATATATATATATATATATATATATATTATATATATATATATATTATTATTATTATATATATATATATATATATATATATATATGGCTGCATGCACTCCTGTGCAAACCCAAACCCAAAAAAAAAAAAAAAACATTTTTTGTGTTTAAACTTATCATTTAGATTTCCCTTTTTTTAATTTTCACCTGTTACCTAAACAGCACGAAAATTCATGTCTGACAAATTACTGCACCATGTATACAAGAACTATCTTTCAAAATACTTCCAAAAGAGATTGTCGGCATTCTCTAGAAGCCTTAGACTTTTTAAATTATAAATAAATCAATTTAAATTTTCGTTGAAACACATAATTTTTTTTTCTTGCTGTCCTGTCTAGTTTAAACTTACAGTTTAAAAAATTTTTTTTTTAATTCAGTGTTACTTTAAATAGACCGGATCGATTAGCTGGCACTGACGAGAACTGAATAATATATATATATATATATATATATATATATATATATATATATATATATATATATATATATATAAATATATATATATATATATATATATATATATATATATATATATATATAAATATATATATATATATATATATATATATATATATTATTATATATATGTGTGTGTTTTTAAAATTTTCATATTTTGGGGACGTTCCCGTTTTAGAAAAATAATTTTGGTTATACAGGGTGCCCAAAAAAGTGTGATAATGGTGCTTTTTTTTAAAGGAACACTGTGTTTTTTCATATTTTTGGTACCCTTGTAGTCATCTATCTTTCTCTAAAATTTTGTCAACATCGGTTCAGTAATTTGGGAGAAAAAAAAAAAATAAAAAAAAAATGCACCATTAAATTTTAAAAAATGAATAAAAATACCAATAGTATTTGATTAATAGAATTAAACAAGGAACTTATTAAGAAACATAATATCAGTCGCTTAGGTCATGTTTGGTTAATTAGAACTGTTTAGGGTGTCCAAAATTTAGTGTTATACTCTTCAAATTTGAAAACACTTTATTTTTCTTATTTTAAATATGAGCCCCTGTATATTTTTAGGTCGTTAGATGCGGAATTAAAAAACAAACATTTTTTTTAAATTTTAACCCTATCAAAACTCTAAACGTTAAAAAAATTTTCCGTTGAAACTTATTTTGGAATCAGTTTTAATAGTAATAACATTGAATAAAAATGATAGGGGGTATAAAAAAAATTTTATTAACGTTGGAGTTTATTTAACTTATAAAATATTATTTTGACGTATTAAAAATTGGGTTTAAATTTTTTTTTTTTATTAATTGAATTAAATTAATTTAAGAAAAAACCTTTTTAAAAATTAAATAAACCTAATTTTAATCTTTAATACTTTGGCTAACTTTTTTGTAGTTTAACCAATTTTTTTGGTAATAATTAACGTTATTAGAAAACCCCAATGTCAATAAATTTTTTTTTTATAGCCACCTATCATTTAATTCAATGGTATTACTATTAAAATACATGAAAAAAAATTGTTTTTACGATTAATTTTAACGTGTGGGGAATTTTATGGGTTATAATTAGTTATTACATTACTTGAAGAAAACCAAGTACTTGAAGTAAACCAAACATTAAAATAAAACAAAGTATTGAATAAAAAAATATTGAAGTAAAACAAAGTACTTATACACCCAAAATACTTAAAAAATTAAAAATACCAAGAAAAAAAATTTACTTAAGTAGTATTTTTTGGGGGAAATTTGAGGGTTTATTCCTTAAAACATATTATGCATATTATTATATCTTTTGTTTTTTAAAAATTTTAAAATTTTTTTTAATTTTAGGAATAATGGGTAACATAAATAAGGTTTAAAAATAAAAGATAAAAATTTATAATTTTTAAATAAAAAACTAATTTTTTTTTACTTCTACTATTAGGTATCTTTCCTTTTTTTCACCGACCAGAGTTTTTTAATTTTCACGTTGACACAAGACCGATTTAAAGAAAAAAATTTTTTTCTTATTATATGTGTGAATGTAATACAATAGAAACAGCAGCGGTTGCGCGTATTTTTGTTTTAACTTGTTTGTACGATTATCTAAAGCGTGTAAATTAAAGACTTGGTTGATTTTTAAATTTTAAGTACTTTTATTTACTTGAAGTTCTTTCTATTTTTAAATACTTTTTTTTCAAGTACATCATAATACTTCAAGTACTAAAATAAATACTTCAAATAATTTACTTGGTCAAACCGGGAAAAAAATTAAGTATCTTCATAAAAACTAATCAAGTGCAAGTACAAGTAGCCCTAATAAAAGCTTGAAGTAAAATACTTAAAGTACAAAAAAACTTAAAAAATTTTCTTAAAGTTTTTAACTGTTTACAGTTTTGACAGCTCTGCTAACAATTTATATTGACAAGTCTTTTGTTATTTTTGAAAAAATAAATTCCCTTTTTTCAAAAAGTAAAAATTTATTTTCAAAAAAAAAAAAAAATATCTTTATTCTGGTGAAAAACCCAAAATTTTTTTTTTAATCAAATAATTAAAAAAAAAAAATAAACTGCAAAAAAGCTAAACGGATCTTTTTCTTTTTTAAATTTTATTTCAACCATACACCAATTTTCTTTGCATGATAATTTTCCGGCTAGAAAGTAAACTGCAAAAAAAAAAAAACTTTTTTTTAAACTGTAAGTTTAAACTAGACAGGACACTAGAAAATTTAAAAACTTATTGTTTACTTAACAGAAAATTTAAATTGATTTATTTATAATGTTAAAACTTCAAGGTTTAAGAATGCCGAAATTCTTTAGGAAGTATTTTGAAAGATAGTTCTCGTATACATGGTGCGTAATTTGATCGGGACATGAATTTTCATGCTGTTTGGTAACGGGTGAAAATTAAAAAGGTGAAATCTAAATGATAAGTTTGAAGAAAAAAAATGTTTTTTTTTTTGGTTTGACAGGGGTGCATGGAGCCACTACATTTAACGTATTATATTTAAGTTTTTATAACCAGTAAATTTTTAAAAAGTACCTGTGTAAAAATATATACGATAAATATTCGTATACACGAATTATTATATTATACCCTAAAATCATTTACAATATATAATAAGGATTCATACACACATATATTTCGAATTAAGTCACAAATTGGAAGCTGCTTGCGAAAAATCAAAAACATGTATGACAAGGGCACACGCTTCACGCCATAGTGGTCTATCCAGGCGATTTTGATAATTAACACAAACAGAGGATAATCGACCAGGAAAAACAGATTACATATAAGGATAGAGTTGGTTTACGAGTCCCTACAGCTTTCTTACACACCTCTTCCAAAACAAATAAATGCATTATAAACCTTTTTGTCTTCTCGTATTATAAAGGCAATGATTAAAATTCATCGGTTATAATTTATATTTAGCTACCTCAGTTAATAAAAAGTTGAAAAAGCATTCTTATTCTGTTTACACTCAAAGCACCAGTGGTCCATATCATCGGTTTTGCCATTACAGTTACATTTATCGGTATCAGAGAGGCTCTTTTATAAAGTGTATATTTAATATTACCATGTCCAGTAACTGCTCGGAAAAGGGTAACATATAAGTTTCTGTTGAGTTTTTTATATGTAATTAAATATTTTGGCAACAAGATTGGGATATGTTCGAGTGTATCTATTTATGTTCTGACGTGCATAGCTCTGATACAGATTACGCCAGTAAGTATATATATTTTCTTTTATAATAGAAAAGGTATCACGAAATTGTATTCAGAGATATTTCTGTTAATGGCTTCTCTAGCCAATCTATCAACGTGGTCATTGCCTTGGATACCAGAGTGCCCTTTAGTCCATATAAATAGAATGTTAACGTTTTTATCCTGAAGGATAGTTATTCTTTGGAAAATTTCAAAAACCAATGGATTTCAATATGTATTTTTATGATTACTAATTGCCTGAAAAGGCGACATTGAATCTGAAAAAAATATATTTATCTGCCCTTCCATATTGGGAAAAATACTTCAGTGCCTGCAGTATAGTATACATCTCGGCTGTAAAAATACTAGCATTATCATGGAGTTTAAAGCATTAAGAAACATTATCCATGGGTATATAGTAAGCGCAACCAACCCCATCTGTTGTTTTAGATCCATCGGTATATATCGTATAATTAGAAAAATGTTTTGAAATATCCTTGACTATATTGTTATTTAGTTGAATACATTCAGTATACTGGGGATGTACTACTGTTGTGTTACATAAAATGTTTTTATATGTATCCATAAAAGGGTAGTTTGTCATAGATAATAATATCCTTTTGTAATTGCGATATTTCAACAAAGGCATCTGCTAGTGGCGGAAAGTTTTTGTGTTTCCAAAATTTAAGAGTTAGGTTTTTGTAGCCAGCTTACCCACCTTGTTAATAAGAAAATCATTAGTAACATAAACTTTTTTAATAAGAAATTTCTTTGCTAAATATGTTCGTCTTAGAGACAATGGAGCTTCGCCGGTTTCAGCCCAAAGTGCTTGTATAGGAGTGTTTTACTTAAAAGGGGCCTAATATTAGGCGTTAAAGTATTGATAAAAAAGTTATTTGACATTATGCAAAGTGAATTAATAACAAATCTCAAAAAAAAATTAGGGTTATAAAATGGCTGGCAAGGAGAATCACGCATGGTGCCTCTAACATGCTTTTAAGGAAACTTGCCATCGCAGACGCTCAAGAATATAGAAATTGTATAAGAATGTCACCCGCTTTCTTTGTAGTTTTTCTGAAAAAAATATCGCCAGCTATACAGCAATCTGAGACCACAATGAGAATGGCTTTACCTGTCAGAACAAAATTAGAAATTGCTTTGTTATATTTAGCTACTGGAAATATCCACCGAAAATTTGCAACAGCAATTCCGTGTTTCCCGGCCTGCAATTTTCAAGTTCATTCCAGAGTTGTGCGATGCCATATACGATGCATTAGAGGATTTTATAAAGGTAAATAATTTGATATTCCTTATTTATAAAAGTTAAAACAGTTTTTAACAGTAAAAAATATTTATTCATATATTATATTTTTCTAAAAACGACTTTTAAACTTAAAAGAATGCATTATTCTTTAAACTGACACTTACATTTTAAGTATAAATGAAATAAAGTACATTATTTTAACTTCAATTTTAGTATCTAGACCAAAAGTAGATCTATACGCTTCGGGAAGAATATTGCTTGTACTGTTATCTGCCCGTGGTAGGGATGTGTTGGTCGATTGTGGGGCCAAAAGAGTTTCGCCTAATTTCGGGGTCGACAAAGCACTAAATGCACTGGTACATCTAGAAGAACTTAATGAGGTGCTTGTACCTTCCATATCTGACAGTCTAAAACGTGTCAAAATTTGCTGAATTTTATCTTCAGCTGTAACGGCAAATAAAAGAGGTAACTTTTTTTATTGTGCAGCTACGCCCTTTCTGAAAATATCGAATGCATTTTCAGATGTTTTCGTAGATTTCGAAGAAACGTCGCTAAAAGTAAAGTCCAGCAACTTCTTTAATATTCTATAACATTCGCTTGTATTGTCTCTCTCTTCTAATGTATTCGATTCATCACATGTTTCTGAAGCCTGAAAAGCATCTCATATTCACATACTATATTTAAGTGATATATTACAATTTTTTTAAATCTATTTTTTCTTATTTCAGATATCAAAAAGTTACAAAGAATGGAGAGCTATCGAAAGTGATTTTAACCATAGTAGGAATTTTCCAGAATGTTATGATGCCATTGATAAAAAGCACATACTTATTCAAGATCCTGAGAATTGTTAGAGTAATTACCGGGGTAAGTCAAAATGATGTTATAAGTCGTTTAAAACACCCCGTGAAAAAAACACGCCTAGCAACCTTGGTGAAATATGACTTACGATAAAGCTGGATATGTTTTGAGCATTTTGTTTTTTAAATAATCTGGCTAGCTCATTTTTTTACAAACTATGCATTTTTAAATGAAATTAAAAGTTATTAACGGATGTGACCACTTCTTGCCGCAATGACAGCCTTTATTCTTCGTTACATTAAATCAATTAGATCGATTTTTTTTCTGGAGAAATAGCTTCATATTCTTTATTTTATGCTTACCTGAGCTCTGCTAAAGTTGTAGGCTTAATGAGATGGTAACGAACGCGTCTTTTTATTTCATCTCAAAAATGCTCCATTGGGTTAAGATCTGGACTGCAGGGTGGCCAATCCAATCTCCAAGTTTCAACTTTCTTCCAAAACTCATTTAATACATGCGCAACATTCGGTCTGGTGTTCTCTTGCATAAGTGTAAACTCTTTTCCGATAAAAGGGCCAAATGGAATGACAGCTTCCTGTAGTATATCTTTCATATATCTGTGGGCATTAGAGGTGCATTTTCCACAAATATTACATTGGTGCGTCCTTCTATACAAATTCCCGCCCAAATCATCACAGATCCGCCATGGAAAGGGAGCGCTCCGATATTGTACAGTCGGCAAACTATTGATTACGTCTTCGGTAAACCCGCTCACGGCCATCTGGCGATCGAAGAAAAACTCTTGATTCATCTGTGAAGAATACGTTTTGTCACTCTTCTTTAGTCCAATTAACATGCTGCGTTGCAAATCTTAAACGATTCTGACAATGGTGAGGAAGTAATTGAGGCCCTACAGCAGATCCGCGAGAATTAAGCCCAGCTTCTTTTAACAGTCTTTTTATGGTTACTTCACTTAGGTTTTTTCTACGTACCCGTTGTAGGTCATGTTTTAGTGGACAGGCAGTGGCTTTTTGATCCCTTATTGATTTTGGTAATATAAAACGGCTATGAAAAGCTAACTTAATTATTTTAGGCTATAATTTTTATTGAGTTTGAAAAAATGCAGCCTTTCATTTAAAAATGCATAATTCGTAAAAAAAACGAGATAGCCAGATAATTTAAAAAACAAAATGCTCGGAACACCTCCAGCTTTATTGTAAATTATATTTGAACAAGATTGTTAGGCGTGTTCTTACCACAGGGTGTATAAAACTTACGACTAAAAACATCATTTTGACTTACCCCGGTGTATAAACTTTCGGGCAACCAAAAATTTATTCAAGCAAACTGCAGCGCAATCTTAATGAATTGATTTATCATCCAGCGCAAAAATCATTGCAATAAAAGCAAAAGTAAAAAAGTTATGCCATATTAAAAAATTAAGGTGCCGGTTTTTTTTTGTCGATGAGTTTATAAAGAACCTTGCTTTTCAAAACATTTTTATTTTCGCAAGAAGTTTGGAAAATGAGAAGATAAACTAATTCAGGGTATCCACTAGTTTGAAGTAGGAGTAGGGCTATGTTAAGCCGAGCAACCCCATTCATTACAATACAGTACAATATAATGTTTGTTAAAAAAATCTATTTATCTAATATTTGTAGTAACTAATTATTCAATATTGTTTTACTTCTTTCTCGAAATAAAACCTTTTGAATAAAGAGTATTATTTTAGGATAAAATTTAAAATGAAAACATGCGATTCCGAGTCGAGCATTTTATAGTAGGTACGAATAATTCATAAAATTATTGTTCTACCCCTTAATTTCAACGTCTAGCGGGTGTTAAAATATTTTGATTATGTAAATAAGGCTTTAAGTTTTTTTTTTAATGGAGTATAAAACTGACACCATACTATACAGAATTTTTCATGACATTACATAATTGGTGTCTTCTGATATATAAATTATAACAATTTTTAACAAGTTTATGATTTACCGAACTAAGCATTTAAAATTATTTTTTTCCTTTTAAAATTCCACAATAAGAAATGTAGCAATTAAAACCTAATAACTCTTATGAAATAACAATACAATAAAAGTATTTTCACGTGCTTCTAAAATAACTTTACAATTGTTTTTAATCATTATGTAATTAAAATAAATATTCCATGACCAAATAACGATAAGCGTGACTAATAATATAGTTCTCATTTTTGATAACGATATAATTTAATTGTTGTGGGATAAATATAAAGGTTTATAAAATATATAACTATATTTAGCCTAAATAAAAGTCTTAATAGGGTTCATTAATTAAACTAATCTATACAGTAAAAAGTTAATTCTTGTAAGACTAGCTATGTAATCATGAGCTCTTTCGTTTCCTATATACATACAAAAGTATTCTTGCACGTATATGTATGTATACCTGTAGTCTGTCTTGGAGGATGGAATGTTTTTTGCTGAGCTTCCTTGGATTTAATTAGCGAATCATTTGCTATAGAAAATTTCGCCTGCTGTTGTCAACTAACACAGTCTAAAGTTTGTAAGGTTGCATATAGCTTCCTGCTGCGCTAGTCACATAGTTTAAATTGGAAAATACTACACACATCATCAAACGTATTAGATCTCACCGGTTTTTTGTAATTTAGTTTTTTTTAATAGTCCAGTAAATGAAGGGACTGAGCTGTAAATAAATCTGTACGGTTTCCCCTTGTGGCGCAATTCTTAGGCCTTCGGGGATGCTTTCGAGCAAAAAAAACTTTATCAACATTAACAGGTGGGAAAGGGCTGAAAATGGCCCTTTTAGACCGAAAAATGGGTTTCCCGCTAATATCTGCCAAAATATGCGAATTGGAGAATTTTTGGTTAAACAAAAAATAAAGATCGCCTTGTAATCTACAAAAATGATCCTTATAATTTTTTTCAAAAAACCGATGGTTTTCGGGATAACGGGACCCAAAGGCCCCCCATTTCAGCTGCGCTTTACCGCTAGAATGCCGTTATCTTCATGAATTCACTTATAAGCGGACAGACGAATTGTTCCATTACTCGGGTAATAATGTACATTTTTTAATTATTCAGAATTCATCGGAATGGAAAAACCCGCACCTATCATTGCATGTGAGTTTGGGTCAATTCTGATTTTTCTAGAATATTAAAAAAAGCGGTTAAAGTTTTTTTAACAATATTTTGAGAGCATCTCATTGATTTATTAATATTTTTTGAAAAAATGGTTTGGTATTAACATTTCTTTTTTATAATGAGACCTTAGCAAGTGTTCAATGATACCAGAAATTTTTTTTCACCATCTTTCTTGCGTTTTCATTAAAAATTGTTTTGCCCAATTGCATTTTTTAGCCGTTTCCGGAGTTCTAGAAAATCTGTATGTTACGGATTTTTCGACAGCCGTTTTTGCAAAAAATATTGTTTTCGCAAAAAAAAATGGTTAGTACCATTTTTGTAGATTTCAAGGTGATCTTTATTTTTTTGTCTTAACAAAAATTTTCTAATTTGCATATTTTGGCAGATATTCGCAAGAAACTCATTTTTGGGACTTTGGGGGGCCATTTTCAGCGGGTTCCCACTTTGAAATCGTGATAAACTTTTTTTCGCTCGAAAGCATCCGCGAAGACTTAAGAATTGCGCCACAAATGAAAACTGTACAGATTTATTTACAGCTTTCGGTACTTTCAGGTCTTCAGTTACTGGACTATAGATAAAAAAAGCAAATTTTGTTTTTCAAACATCAGTAAATCCGTCATTACTCGACTGTGTAGGCAACCGCAAAGTTTTATTTTTCGTTAGCCGAGGCTTTACTTTTCACTTTCTTGTCGGCGGAGGAAAAAGTGTTATTATAGCAACATAAATACAAACAAACAACAAAACAAGCGTCAACAACTCAATATTTGTTAAACTAAAAACAAAACTAAAATTATTGTTTTTTACTCAGTTAAATATTAAATAATCTTACTTAATAACTGCTTATCAATACGGAATTAAAACACAATTAAAAAAGTTTGACAGTGTCCACTGACAGCATTATGTTACATTACTATAACAACTATTGACCGACACCGGTCTAAGCCGCCTTGCGAACCCATTTATCTTTAATAATAATTACTATTAAAAAAATATGTTTTTGCAGTAATTTGCCGACGTTAAAAGAAAAACAGCCTATTTTGTTTTAAAGAAAACTTACTTTTCATGTCTTGCTCTCTACACGAGCGCGCCATAAAAAATATTACTTTTCCTCCATATAAAATAATATACTATTTAATGTATGTTTATTTATAAAGATATTTTTTACAACAACAATATTTTTAAATATTTATTTAAAAAACAAAAGAAAAATGTTTAAGTAAATTCATTTCAACAAAAATTTTCAAAAAAAAAAACAAAATGAACATCAATCAATAAAGACCTACTCTGGCATATTAACACGAGAATGCATTGAAATACTTAACCGGTTGATCGTCTCTTGAGGAATATTGTTCCAGTCTTTTACTGCGTCTGTCACTAACTCTTCGGCCTTTTTTGGTGGTTAATGCAGTTGTAAACTACTCTAGAGATATAATCCCATAGGTTTTTAGTTGGATTCATATCCGGCGAGTTAGGTGGCTAATCTTGTCGAGTGATATGTCCTTGTTCAAGTACCCCATGAATGTTCCTGCTCGATGTGGCCGGGTAGTTACATCCATAAAGATGAAATTTTTACTTAAATCGCTACAAAATGGATACATTATATGCCTGATAACAATTTCAGCATAAACCTAAATTGTCATATTCTGAGGTAAGGGGCATTTCACGTGAAGTGGACAACGAAAACAAAAGTGACCATCTGAAATTTGTTCATATTTGGCTTAATTGGACCTCTAGTAGGTATAAATGTGAACACACAATATTTTTTTTTGTATTATGTTTATTTGTCAAGTTATTGGCTTCTAAAGAAATGTCCTTATTGAATTTCCTATTTTTTGAAAATAGTTTTTCGAATTAAACAAATTTATTTTAAAATATTAAACATGGCGACTTAAGTAGAAAATTTACTGTTCTTTTTAAATACAAAATAAAAAATATATATATTTTTTTAATAAACAAAACCGGAAATAAACTTTTCAAATCGAGATTTTTGTTACTTCGACCAATTTTTTTTTACTTTTTTTATTTTAAAATATAGTCCAAAGTACATTTATAATACACCAGAAGTTTGAAAATGGGATCTGCAATAGTTTAAGAGATAAATAAAATTAAAGTACATACGTGTTGCACTGAGCGTCGTACTCTAGCTTCCTTAGGTCGACCTGTTTGCGCAATATCATACTAAAACGCTCCAACATTTATATTTACTATCCTATTTAAGCATATTTAAAGCTCTAACGATGTTGTGGGGTATTAATTTAAGTTAAAATAGTACTTATTAAACAAAAATATTAATAGAAAACACAAGTCTAACAAAAAATTTGAAATAAGTAATAAAAAGCGACTGCTAACGCCATCTCTTACATACTAGAAGTATTAAAATGGTAAATATAAGCTTTATGTTAGAAAATCGATTGGTTTACTCGAAAAAAACATACTTAGTAAAGGAGGTAAGTTTCTATTTTATTTAAAAATTTTTACAATTTTAAAATCTTCGCTAGAACTGGTTCTTTTTACCAAAAGGCCTTCGGTTGTTGGAATAAAGGCGTGCAATTTTTTTGTTCCAGGAATGGTGATTGCTGAATCGAACCGGGGCTGTAAAGAAATTCTTTGACGTTGAATTTTGTCTTTGGAGCAGTAGTAAATGGCTGTCTCTTTTAAAGATGATTTTGCCCATTCGTATAATCGCATTGGTGTAACGATTGCGTTACTTGCAGGCAACTGTAAGATTGCACGCGTTGCTAAACGTTTGAGGTTTCCTCCAAGCCCATCGCACGGTCCTTTTCCGTGAGACTTTGCGTGAAAATGTATCTCTGCATCCGCATTAAAATCTTCTTTGTAATAAAATAGATTTGCAAAGTTAAATCTATTTTTAAAATGTTGTGAGGCCCCGTCAGTTCCATATATAATTTTAGACACATTGATAGCTTTTTCTAAAAGATGCTCATGTAGTATTTTTTGAAAAGCGTAGAAGGTGGCTGTGTCATGCTTTAAGTCATCTGAAATCATAACAATGCTGCCATGTTTTATTTTATTTCCATCTTTATAATAAAAAACCGATGTCAGCAGTGTTGCCTGTTCATTATTCCAATGAAAAGATTGAACAGCATCTTGGACAACAAAACTATAATTTTCGGCAAAATCACATTGCACGAGGATGTCGCCTTCAACGATAGTCTCATTGAGAGTTTTAAAATACAACGCCTGTTTCTCTGCTATAAAGGCATGAGATTTCAATGTATCCAAAGCGTTACACAAGCTATCTACAAAATCATCAGAAGACAGCAGTTGAGTAGATATTGTAAAGCGATCTGTGCCAACCCATTTTTCAAACTGCACGTCCGTCACTTGATTGTTATCAAATATGATTTTTAAATGTTCACGAATTGCACTTAAACCAGGACAAGATTTGCAACATTCATTTGACGGTGTCTTTGTAGTCATCAAATGACATGTCGGTGTTGGATTAAGACACATCATCTTGCGGAGGCAATCTTTATAAGATGAAAGTGGCATGGCAGTTCCAGCAGTAAGATTGGCAATATCTCCTCCATTTAACATCAGCTTTACATTTTGATGGTAAGTACAAACACATACCATATGTGTTCCAGAGTCGCCAGCGAGGATACATTGCTTGGGTCTTAAAGTAAAAAACTTTGTTAAGCCTACCTGAATATTCGAATATTCGTCTTTAAACTTCTGATAAAGTTCATTAATGTTGCACATTAGAAGTTGTTTTTGTAGAAGCGTTCTTTTACCATTATCTAATTTAACAGAAATAAAATCTTTTTTGCCAGGCAATATTCGGCTAATATCTTCTCGAAGATAAAAACATTTAACCAAGTTTTCGGTTTCAATTGCTAGTTTACGGCCACCACGTGGGCTTGGAGATGACAAGACACCGAATCGATCTACAAGCTGTTTTGCTTTTTTCGCTTGCCGTCTGGAAGTCCCAAATTCTTCCGCAAGTTTATTTTCACTCCATGACTTAGGTGCAATAGTCAGTATTATAGTCTTCATAGAAGTCGAAGTAGACGGATCATTAAATTTTTCTTTTAGTTGCTTTAAAATTTCTTGGTTGTCTGGCACTGTTTCGGTTTGTGTTGAATTATGTTTAAACTTATCCTCAGGAATGAACAGTTCATCTTGAGTGTTTTGCGAAGGTTCACTCGATGTTTGACTGCACTGTACAAGATCTTCATTAATTAGTACTGGAGGTGTTTCATTTAAAAGTCTTTTCCTACAAGAGGCACATACATAAACATCGGGTGAAAATTTCCACTTTTGAGCCAAACGTTCAGATATTTTTCTTAAATTTTTAAACTTTCGATGAAGTACCAAGCGAAATGGATTAAAACATCGATCACCGTACGGAGCCATTATAAAACAATAACTATCTTAAAATGTGCGCAAGCCGCTGAGAGGTTAGAACAACAACTAAAGAAATAACGGAAAATACGAAATGGCTTAGCGTCATTCTTCTATCTCTTTTTATCAAAAAGCTTATATTTGCCATTTTAATATTTCTAGTATGTAAGAGATGGCGTTAGCAGTTGCTTTTTATTACTTATCACACATTTTTTGTTAGACTAGTGCTTTCTATTAATATTTTTGTTCAATAAGTACTATTTTAACTTAAATAAATACCGTTAGCAGTCGCTTTTTATAACTTATTACAAATTTTCTGTTAGACTAGTGCTTTCTATTATTATTTTTGTTCAATAAGTACTATTTTAACTTAAATAAATATCCCACAACATCGTTAAAGCTTTAAATACGCTTAAATAGGATAGTAAATATAAATACTGCAGCGTTTTAGTGTGATATTGCGCAAACAGGTCGACCTAAGGAAGCTAGAGTACGACGCTCAGTGCGACACGTATGTACTTTAATTTATTTATCTCCTAAACTGTTGCAGATCCCATTTTAAAACTTCTGGTGTATTATAAATGTACTTTGGACTATATCTTAAAATTTTAAAAAAATAAAAAAAATTGGTCGAAGTTACTAAAATCCTGATTTGAAAAGTTTATTTCCGGTTTTGTATATTAAAAAAAATAAAAAATCTTTTTTTATTTTGTATCTAAAAAGAACAGTAAATTTTCTATTTAAGTCACCATGTTTAATATTTTAAAATAAATTTGTTTAATTCGAAAAACAACTTCCAAAAAATACGAATTTCAATAAGGATATTTTTTTAGAAGCGAATAACTTGACAAATAAACATAATACAAAAAAAATATTGTGTGTCCACATCCATACCTACTAGGGGTACAATTAAGCCAAATATAAACAAATTTCAGATCGTCACTTTTTTTTCGCTGTCCACTTCACGTGAAATGCCCCGTATATCAATTAATGACGTTTAGCGGTTAAACATGATTCCTCTCCAAAATGTTAATGTCCCTTCTTTATGAAAAGAAACTTCTCAAGGAAAATTAAATATCTGTTGACGGTCTGGCTCTTGCCGGACTCGTTGCCTGTTATCATTACTCTACAGTCCAATTCTGGTTTCATCTAAGAATAAGACTCATCGCCTCTTTTGCAGAAGCCAGGCCTTTTTGCACGAAACTTTGCAAAATGAAATAATCTCCTTACTGCAGAGGACGATGGAATATGGCGAAACGTACATTAAAAGTAAGTTCTAAGTGCAGAAGCTAAAGCAGTTCCTTGCCTAAGGACATATAAAACCGATTATTGATCCTCCCTTTTATGTGTTATTCAAGATCGCCCATTACGTGGTCTTTGTTTCACTATCCAAAATTATTGCTACCCTTGAACTATTTTGGATAATCATGCAGATTATAAATTCTTGCCAAAATTTTACATCCTGGTAGAAAATTATAAAATTTACTTTGCTAAATATTTAATAAAACTGACCAATATTTTCTTAAAATTTCAAAAATATTAACAATATTTTGTCTGTCAATATTTATGGTCTTGTTTATTTCCCAAATATTTTAACTTTTTCGCCAACAACACAATAAGAATACAGCAAATAGATTATATAGAGGGGATTCAAGACTTTTAATTATATGTTTATTTGAAGTACTACTTTCAATTCTTGACCATTTTTTGATTTGAATGCCGCTATGTATAGAATAAATATATTACGAAAGTGTTTTTTACAAGTTTTTTAAACCGGAAAGTGGTTAAATCGTGTGGTTTTTCTGCTTTTTACTGTTTGGCAAAACTACTTTTACGGTTTGGAGATGGAATGATCCATTGTGGAGAAAAAGGTTTATAATCAGTTATTTTTGGTTACATTTTTATTACTATTTTTAAGTTTTTCTGTAATAAGTGATACCATAAAACTATTTTAACACAATCAACAGTTTAATAAGATAGAAATTTTTATTTAAATAATCTTACTTTTACACCTTGGAACAAAAAACAAAAATACAAACCACTAAAGATCATTCCAATATACTATCAAATTTTTTAAGTGTTGTTCCTAATCTGTCAGTAATTCCCATTTCAAATTTTAATTTATTAGGAAGTGCTTTTTCGTCAAATGAAATTAAATACTCAATTAATAAAAAGACGGAATTTTTAAAATCTCTTAACACCAAATTAAAATTTATAGACTCCCATATTTCCTATTATTTACTAAAATATTCCTTTGCCATACCTCGAATGTCTTATTTGTTAAGATGTTCACCTTGTTGGGAATCTCCAGAATTACTTTGTAATTTTGATAATGTATTACAAAGTTTGGTTCAAGACATAGCAAGTTGTAATATTAAATTAAATTCTTGGTTACAAAGCACTCTTCCAATAAAATTTGGGGGTCTTGGAATAAGGGATACATCCACCCTGTCTATTTCTGCCTTTTTAGGTTCAATCAATGACGTGTCAGGTTAACCTTCCAAAATTTTACCTTCCTATATTCTTGCGACAGTGGATAATGATTTCAGCAATTGTTTTGTAAGATGGTTATCTGCTTGCAATCTTCAAAATCAACCACAAGAATTACCAAAAAAACAGAAATATTTTGACTTTTTAATTTGCCAAGCTCGTCACAAATGTATGACAAACATGTGCCAGACAAGTGAAGATAAGGCACGTCTACTTGCTCTTCAGGCCCCTGAAAGTAATGCTTGGCTAACGCACTTCCATCTTCGTTCTTGGGAAATTTGTTAGATAACAAAACATTCCATATTTCAATCGCTCTCAGACTTGGTCTGCCTGTGTGTGGAGAGCACACCTGAGTTTGCGGCGAAAATGCTGATATTTTTGGCCTACATGGGTTAAGCTGCAAAAAAAGCGCAGGGCGTTCTTCTAGACAAAGTCAGATAAATGACATTATCAAAAGAGCTCTGATTTTAGCTGAAAATCCTTCTGTGTTAGAGCCTCTGGGAGTTTGCAGAAGCGATGGAAAACGGGTAGATGGAATGACCTTAATTCCCTGGAAATATGGAAAACAATTACTTTGGGACTTGCAGCCATACACTTGCAAAATCTTATCTGGACAAAACTTCTAATTTTGTAAGTGCGGCTGCTCGTATTGCCGAGAATAAAAAACATCTAAAATATAAAGAGCTTGAAGAACGCTTTATCTTCATTTCTTTTGCTGTTGAAACTTTTGGTCCTTTGGGTGATGAGGCTAAGGGTTAATTAATTAATTTGCAAAAAAATACAATGCAAAAAATCTCGAAGTTTCATTATCCAAAGAATTAGTTTAGCTGTGCAACGGGGTAATGCAGCATCAGTACTAGGAACAATCCAGGAAGACCTAGGACTTGATGAAGTTTATAATTTTTAAATATAGATTAAGTTATTTATTTTATTTTAGAATATTGTTATTTGGTATTTATAACATTATATATTTTAATATAAACCACAACCGTAAGTTATGTATTACCAAAACTTTTATTTGGGTCTTATTAAATAACTTTTATAGCAACTCATTTATTTTGCCTTTTTTACAGTTGTTACTTCTAAAAAAAGTTTATTAGATTCTGCATAGAATAAAATCCATAGAACATAGTGTCCTCGAAATGGGAAATGATGATAAATCTTTAAAAAGCGTTCGATTTTCTGAAGAGCCAACAAACTAAAAAATATGCAATTCTTGAACCTCTTCTTTATGATAGATATAAAATTATTCCCTAGAGTCCGTTGATTGTGGATCTCAAATAAGAATACCCATAGCTACCTGTAGTAACAAAAAATATTGTATGGGAATACTAAAAAGTGGTAGGTTTTGCATGCAATCGAATGTGATTCCAACCACTTGAGGGTTATCCTTACATAATTTTTAAACCTCTAATATAAATATTTTTGCACCTCCTTTTATGAACCAGTTATTCAGCTGCCATCACCCGCGGTTTGTGATTTAAATAGGATTTTTTAATTTAGTTCCTAGTTCCTTGCAAATCGAACAGATGTAATGTTTTTATATATATATTTTAAGTTGTATTTATATTTTACTATATTGAGTGACTTAGGATATTTTAAAAGAAAAAAAGAAATGTATTGCATTTACTGTTAGTGGTGCATCTAAGTAAAATATTATTTTTGAACTATAATGGGCTTGTTTTTTTTTGGAAATGAGTCAATATGTTCTCTAATCTTAATAAGTATATTCGAGGGCAATACATGTGGTCTTGTATTATGTTTTCCTCTCATGTCGTAAGGAGATTTTCCTGCCGCGACTAAGTCGCTTAAACATTGAACCTGATGATGAGATGTATGAAGACTCATATATGCTTTCTTGTAAACAATTTTTCGTTGATTATCACTATAAATTACAAAAAGTTAGGATGTGTTTCTTTTTAGAAAGTATTATTTTCGACGAGCTTATGTTTTTTACAAGATTTAACTTCATTAAGAATGTACTTACCTTGTTCTCTGGTTGACCAGCATAAACAATTTTTGTTCCCAACTCTTACTAAAGTGTAATACTGATAAGTATACAGGGTAAGTCAACCATAGGGTGAAGTTCATTATCTCATTTGTTTCAAGATTTATAAATATTGTTCTAACCGCACTCATTTTTGCTTTGCTAAGTTGTTTATTATGTAAATATAAAATGGTTACGTTCTTATTAATTTACACAGCAGTTCCGTTTCTATATTTACAACAAGAAATTTTCAACTTCTTTACATAAAAATCCAACCGAGGTATAAATTACTATTCCAAAACCGAAAAGCCATCCCTGAGTTAATATTATATCCAAAACATGAATCCCTTTAAAAAAGGTGGTGATAAACCAAAAATAAGTTAAAAAAATACGCGCTTTTACCTTTTTATTAACAACGATATTTTTTCTATTCATTAAGCCTAAAGCTTTGACTACTTAAGTGTTGTTTCAGGAGAACTCAATAAGATGGCTACCTTGCCAATGTCACAAACATTTTGTTGGGGCAAGTTGGAACGGTAAACAAAACCATTCGGCTCTCCCAAATAAAAACACTGTAAACGCCAATTGCTAAAATAACTCTCAAGTAAAAAACCTAACCAAATGATATTCTTAAAACCATATAAAGTTAACATGGGATTATAATTTACCAAAAATGCCCAATTGGGGATTAAAAGGATTTAATAAAAATATCAAAATGGCAAGAACTAAAGAAGAACCTTTAAACTTGCCATTTTTTAATTATTATTTTTTTTTTTGGACGTTTTTTAAACTTTTATTTTAAAAAATTATATGATGCGCTTTGTGCACCACAATATATTTTTTGTCTGTATCTTTACAATTTATAAGCTTTAAAACTAGAATTAATTTATTTTGTTTCGTTAGGCGTATTATAAATTTTTTAACATAAATGATAAAAAGATATGGCAAGTTTAAAGGTTTTTTTTGGTACTTGCCATTTTGTTTTTTTACCTAATTATTGTGGATGTAAATAAAGATGCTGAAACTTATTATTAATATAATTAATTGGCCTAAATTGAAACATTTAATTTTCACGAATATAATGGGCGAAAAAAGGCCGATTTTTACGCACCTTCTTTACTTAATAACCAGAACAGATTAAAAAGATAACCTTATCACACGTGTCTTAATAAACTAATGTAAGTTAGTTAAAAAATAAATTGGGTAATAAAAATATATATTAAAAAATAATCCCCACTTGTCATTTTTTAAAATATCTTTTTTCCGGTTTAAATATAAAAGCAGATTTTTACACTTACACACTTCACTTTATTCTATAGACTAAAAATGGGTAGGGTTGTAGTGGTTGTGGCTCTGGTAGCTTTTTGCTGTAGCGGGTAAGTTATATCATGTAGTGTATCAGGTTTCTATTTGGGTATAATGAGTTGACAATATGATAAACTATGTATCATTATTTTAATATATATATATATATATATATATATATATATATATATATATATATATATATATATATATATATATATATATATATATATATATATATATATATATATATATATATATATATATATATATATATATATAAAGGAGACAACCTGTTCTCTCTGCTGTTCACTATGAAACTCTCTCCCTAGACGCGTTTTACCTGCCTTGCAGGAACTTATATAGTTCCTTACAGGAACTTATATAGTTCCGGTAAGGCAGGCGAAACCTTAACCCAGTGATACCATTATTATAGTTCCTTAAACTACCTATTATCAATGAAAATAATTCCTAACAAAAACAGTCACACGACCTTATTCTTCGATAAAATATGATGTTTAACAATATCATAAAGTTCTTTCTGGCCCAATATGGAAGATATCAGAAAAAACTAAATCGTCATAATGCTGCTCTATTCATACTATGTCTTTTTTTGTTTATTGCAAATTTGCAACAAGCGTAATACCTTTTGCGATTTCGAACCAAAATATTATATTTTTATTACAATTTTTCTTTACGACCACTATTTACAAGGCTATAAGATATTAAAGTAGAGCAAATGCTTGTTTTTGTTTTTATATTATAATTTTTTCATTTAAAAAATGTTCTGAACCTTTTTGTAAAGGACAATATATCCATTCCTTTTTTAAAGAGTTTCTAGCAAAAACATGCCTGCCACCTTGTTCTGTGTTTAACATATCTCTTTAAATTTATTTTATTAGAAAAATTTTGCATTTTGCAAAATCAAAGTTAATAATTGTTTTTTGGTGATCGTTTATTTATGAGAATTATAAATATATACAAAATCATTCATTAACAGCCCCCACTTAATAAACGATTATAGTATCGACAACTAGAAATATACAAAAAACATTATGTCTATTGATAACCTTGTCATTCGAATAACAACCATTTAATAATCTATATAGTTAGTGGCCTAAAACGATAATACATCCCCAAAAATTAGAAAAATTAGAAAAAATTCTGTTTTTTACTACTCGACAACAAAATAACCAAAAAAATATTGTTACTAACTCGGACAATTAGTGATCTCAACCTTCTTGCTAAGCTCGTGCGTTTAATAATCTCGATCATTAATCGCCTTTGTTTGTTAAAAAGCTGTTAATATTTAGAAATCAGAATCAGAAAGTGTATAAAAACACTGATAAAATAAGAAAAACAGGTTAAGTTTGTCCCTTTAAGAGCTTTTTAAAAAAGCCGAAAAAATATATAATACAAAATATCTCTGCCTTTTTTTGATTACATGTACCTTTCAAATATTTTGAACAATTCAGACAGGTTGTCTTTTATCCAAGCAGCTAGAAAATTGGATTAAGATTAAATCAAGTAAAATTACCTCATATTTGTAAAAATATTTAATGTTACGCAATATTTCATTTTAAAAACAAAAATAAATATACTTAAAGGACTTTGATAATACATTAAAACTATAGTAAAACCATTATCTATATTTTAATTTGGGGTATCAGACGAGATTTTCGTCTCGGCCGCACCGTGTGTCAAAATATCTCGATTGGAGATTCTGACACCCAATAAGTATAAAGCGCTCTTATTGAGGGTGTATTTTGGGATTAGATGTGTAAAAAAAGTATAAAATAGTGTACACTATTTCTGATTGCCAAACAGACCTAATGGCAAAAAAAGTAAGGAGGTAATATAAAAGTAAGCTTTTAAATTAGAATTAAAAATAGTACTAAGAATTCAAATTAATAAAAATCTGTCAAACAAGCAATAAATAAATATATACATGGTGTTTCAATATTTTATTCTTTGTATTTATCAAAAGAAAACTATTATTACAAAGAAAGGTTCCAAATTACATCGACAACATTTCCCTGTTGTTACCCTAATGGACTACCGGACAAAATTACATTAACTGTGTTTATAAAGTAGGTAATTAAAAAGGGTTAAATATCAAATCAAGTTTTGTCGTGAATTTGCAAAACTATTGCTGTGCGTTTTTTTATCAAAAAATACTTTAAAACGTTTTTTGTCCAAATCCTATACTTACTTTAAAAGGCTCACACTTATAACTGTTTTGTTTTTAGAAATATATGTGTATGTATTTACAAAAATTTTATTTTTATTACGAGAGAAACGATAAAAATAAGAAAGAGGGGCCTCTACATCGAGCAAAAGGTTACTTAACGATAACAATTTTTAAAAAAAAACTTAGTAGTAACCCGACTTGTCCTTTTTCAAAAAGGGGGAAAAAATTTTAAAAAAAATTTGGGGGGGAGGGGGGGTGCCATTGTTGGAATTTTGAAATTAAATTTTTTAAATTTCCCCTGTCACCCGGGGGGTTTTTATTTTTTCCCCCAAAAATACATAAACCCACACTATCAATGAGGCCTATTTTTCCCTTTTCAATTTTTAAAACCCCAAATTCCTTTTTTTTTTAGCTAAATTTCAAAACATTCTTACTGAAGTTTTAAAATACTAAAAAGTTATTATATTGGGGATTTTTTTTATATTTTCTTTTTATAAAAATTTTTCCCCAATTACCAAACGATTATGTTTTGGTCAGTTTTGTTGGTTTTTTTTAAAAACCCAAAAATTTTTTACAATCTTTTTTTTTAAGTATAAAAATCTTGGGGGGAAGAAATTTCACAATATTGTAATTTAACCTTGATCAATTTAAAAATTTTTTAACTTTTTTTTTTGACTAAAATTTTTAATTTTTAAAAAAGTTCATACTATAAAAAATTTTTTTTGGCCCCCCGATGGGTTCAAAATCCCCCCAATTTTGGTCAACTATGTACTTGATTTTGGTTAAGGATTGTCTGCAACATATGCCTTTCCCAAAATTCCATTTGTTAAGAGGTATGTCGATGACTTACTTTTAGCAGCCCCAAAAAGGTAGAATAGAGATAGCTTTGGGGAATTGTTTAATTACATTCGATCCACATGTGCAGTTTACTGTGGAGGAAAAAGGGGCCAATTTCCCCCTTTCTTAACATTTAAAAATTTAGAAATCAAGATAACACCCGGGCACCAAATGGTACCAAAACCTTATTGTTTCCAACCCCGGTTTTTTATTATTTTTTTTTCCTACCATCCTATTAGAACTAAATAAACCTCATCCTGGGGAAAAAAAAAATAGAGCAAAAAAACTAACCCCCCCTCAATAGGGGATAGAGCTCTAAAAAACAAAGGGGGTTTTTTGTTGGAGAATTTTTCCCCCAAAAAAACTTTTTAATAAATTTTTTTAGTACACAATGGGAAAATCCAAAAGAAAACATTATAGGCAGACCTTCACAACCATTAACTTTATCTTCCTATATTATTAACTCAAACAATACTAATAAACCAATTTTAAAAAATGTAAAAAATTTTTACAAACAAAATTTTGTATTTTTTTTTCCCCCATATTTGGAAACATTAACAGATAAATTAACCAACATTTTCAAACATTCAGATGTAAAAATAGCGAAACGACAACTCAAAACTGTTTCTGGATTTATTCTAAAACAAATTTTTCCCCCCCTGAAAGATGGGAAAGGTTCCCCATTGTATATAAAATACCATAAAAAAATTGTAACAAGTCATATGTTGGACAGACATCTAAAATTTTAAAAAAGGCCGCATCACTTACAAAAGGATTGTAGGGGGGGAGTTCATTCAGGGCCTTGGGGGAATTTTTTTGGTTAAATGATCACCAAATTGACTGGGGGCATTGGGGGGTTTTTTAGAAAATGTCAATTCATATCACAAAAGACTTTCCCCCTAGAAATGGTCCATAAAACCCTTTTGGAATCCAACGTTTTTAAAAAAAAAAAAGTGACATCTCAGATCTCAGCAGGTTTTTTACAGTTATTTTTAAAAGGTTAGAAAAAAAAAAAATTTTAAGCTTAATTGACTGTCCAGCTCCTGACGACTAATTCTTTCTAAAATTTCAATAATTTGTTTTCCTTGACTTTGGGGGGAGACGGTGTTTCCTCTCCTTTTCCTTTTGTGAAGTCATTTTCATACCCATTTTTTTTTAAAAAATTAAAAGTCATAGAAAAAAAAAGTCTAACCACTAATAAAAGAAAATGACGGGGGGGTGCTAGGTGTTTCACCGTTTTCACATGTCTTTGAAAAATTTAATATAATTATTAAAAAAAAAAAATTAAAATAATATAAATTAATTTTTTTTAAGTCAGGTACGAAAAAGATTTGATGAACAGTTGTCCCCCAAATTACTATATGGATCCTGCGTTGTAGAAATAAACAAGATATGTCTCTTTCTTTCACATGTCATTAATCTCGATCCCTCTCTAATTGAATTTTTTTTAGTAACGAATGTCGGTGATCCATTCAGATAGTTTTAAACATTCGTCACTTCTGTCAGAATTTTAACCCCCCGCTTTTCCGCTTTCCCTTTTTGTTTTTTTTTTAATTTTAAATTAATTTTTTTTCCCCTTTAAAAATGTATTTTTTTAAAATACATAGGGGGATAAATCTGGATTATCCGCATGGATATTGCTTGTTTCCACATAGCAACCCATTTTTGGGGTTTAATTTTTTAAGGTTTTTTGGTTAGTTTTTCTTTGAAAAAAAATTTTTTTTTATTAGTCCTGGGGAAGGGAGAAAATAATAAACTCTCGAAAGCTTGAAAAAACAGAAAAGGGTTTCATTACTAAACCCCGGCCCCCAACCTTTTTTAAAATTTAAAAAAAACTGCACCCCCAATTTCCGGTTTCCCTTAAAATATATATATATATATATATATATATATATATATATATATATATATATATATATATATATATATATATATATATATATATATATATATATATATATATATATATATATATATATATATATATATATATATATATATATATATATATATATATATATATGTATATATATATATATATATATATATATATATATATATATATATATATATATATATATATATATATATATATATATATATATATATATATATTTATTTTTTATATATATGTATTATATATATATATATATATATATATATATATATATATATATATATATATATATATATATATATATATATATATATATATATATATATAAGGTGCCACAGATTCGAGTGCATGCAGGGGGGATTAAAACCGGGGAAGAGATAAGGGGGGTTAAAAATGGAAAATTCCCCTTTGGGCCAAAAAACATCCCCCTTAAAAAATTTTCCAAGTATTTTTGGAGATACCCCCAAAAAAACCGAAATTTGCTGATTTCGTTTTTTTTTTTTTCTGACGTTTTTAAAAAGATATGAAAAATAAAAAGACATTTTCATGGCTACTTTTGCCCCTACAAAACAGCCTTGAGAGTTTTTTTTAAAAACTTTTTGTTTTTTGACCATCATCAACTTTTTTTTTTTAAATACGGACCTAGGTTTTTTTTTTTTTTTTGACCCTCTTATTACCCCCCTTAAAAAAAATGTATAACACTTAATATTTATTAACAAATATGGAACGCCCCTAAAAGAAGTTATGTGCGTTCCTTTTTTAAAATTTTTTCTCTTATGGAAAATATGTTTATTTAACAAAAAAATATTAAGTGTTATACATCATTGTAATTGGGATTATAATTTTTAAAAAAAGCAATAAACAATTGAGTGCCGCTTTAAAAAAAAAAAATTGATGAGGTTTAAGGGGAAAAAGAAACGTCAAGGGAAAATCTCCAAAAGCTGGAGAGCTTAAGAAGTCCTTGAGAAAGTGTTTTTTTTTTTTTCATTCTCTTTAAAAAACCCCCATAAAAAAAAACGAAATCATCAAATTCCCCGGTTTTTTTCCGGATACCCCCGGGTTACTCGGTTTTCGACTTTCCCAAAGGGTTAAAAAGGCACCTAAAGGAAATTTTGCCATTTCGACTTCGTATCTTTTAGGTTTTTTCGAGCCCCGGGGCCACTAAAATCGGGGGACCCTTATATATATATATATATATATATATATATATATATATATATATATATATATATGTATATATATATATATATATATATATTAATATATATATATATATATATATATATATATATATATATATATATATATATATATATATATATATATATATATATATATATATATATATATATATATATATATATATATATATATATATATATATATATATATATATATATATATATATATATATACATATATATATATATATATATATATATATATATATATATATATATAATATAAATTTTAAAAAGAATATGACCCTGTTGTTTCGGTACCCCTTTTTCTCGCTGTGGACCCCCTTTTTTTTTTTTTGTATCTTTTCCCCCTTTAAAAAAAAAATTTTTTAAAACCACCCCTTATATTTCAAAAAAAAAAACGGTTATAATTTTTTTGACCTTTTTTAAAAAAAGAAAAATTTTAAAATTTTTTAAATTTTTTTAAAAAAAAAACGCACAGCAATTTTTTTGCAAATTCACGAGAAAACTTGATTTGATTTTAACCCTTTTAAAATTCCTCTTTTTAAAAAGTTAATGTAATTTTGTCCGGTAGTCCATTAGGGTAACAACAGGGAAATCTTTGTGTAAATTTGGAACCCCTTTCTTTGCAATAATAGTTTTCTTTTGATAAATACAAAGAATAAAATATTGAAACCCCATGTATATTTTATTTATTGCTTTTTTAAAAGGATTTTATTAATTTGAATTTTATATTTTTTTAATTTAATTTTTAAAAGCTTATTTTTTATATTCCCCCCTTATTTTTTTTCCATTAGGCCCCCGTTTGGAAAAACAGAAATAGTGTACCTTTTTAAACCCTTTTTTCACATCTAACCCAAAAAAACACCCTCAATAAGAGCGCTTTATGAAAATTATTGGGTGTCAGAATCCCCAATCGAGATATTTTGACAAAACGGTGCCCCGAGACGAAAATCTCGTCTGATACCCAAATTAAAATATAGATAATGGTTTTACTAAATTTTTTAAAGTATTATCAAACCTTTTTTAAAATATTTTTTTTCTTTTTTAAAAAAAGAAATTTTTCGTAACATTAAATATTTTTACAAATTGAGGAATTTTTTCTTGATTTAATTTTTAACCCCAAATTTTTTAGCTTAGATAAAAAGACAACCTGTCTGAATTGTTCAAAATATTTAAAAGGTACATGTAATAAAAAAAAAAGGGACAGATTTTTTTTTTTTTTTTTTTTTTTTTTTTTTTTTTACCATTTTATTTTTTTTTATTGGAAAACAATATATTAACATATTAAATCTTATTCGTTTTACATGTAAATAAATAAGATATATAATCTTATAAATCCCCCAAAAAATATTCTAAAATTAAATAAATAACTTAATCTATATTTAAACATTATAAACTCACCCAAACCCCCCGGGCTTCCTGGATTGTTCCTAGGACCGATGCTGCATTACCCCGTTGCACAGCTAGACCAATTTTTTGGGTGATGAAATTTTTGAGTTTTTTTTCATTGTATTTTTTTTCCCCTTAATAAAACCCTTAGCCTCATCCCCCAAAAGGCCAAAAATTTTTAAAGCAAAAGGAATGAAGATAAAGCGTTCTTCAAGCTCTTTTATATTTCAGTTTTTTTTTATTCCCCAAAAAAGAGCAGCCCCCCCAAAAAATTTGAAGTTTTGCCCCCATAGGATTTTGCAAGTGTATGGCTGCAAGTAGCGTCCCAAAGTAATTTTTTCCAAAAATTTTCCCCGGGAATTAAGGTCATTCCATCTACCGTTTTCCCCCCCCTTCTGCAAAAACCAAGAGGCTCCAAACAGAAGGATTTTCAGCCAAAATATTTTTTTATTTTTTTTTTCGGAATTTTTTTTTTAAACTCTCAAAGGGGGATTAACCTGTTTTTCTTATTTTATCATGTTTTTATATACTTTTGGGGTTTTAATTTTTTATAACGGTAAATTTTTGGTAAAATTTTAAAAAATATTAACAGCTTTTTTAAAAACAAAGGCGATTATATATATCTATATATCTATATATATATATATATATATATATATATATATATATATATATATATATATATATATATATATATATATATATATATATATATTATATATATATTTTTTATATATATATATTATATATAATATATATTAATAATATATTATTAATAATAATATATATATATATATAATAATAATATATATATATATATATATATATATATATATATATATATATATATATATATATATATATATATATATATATATATATATATATATATATATATATATATATATATATATATATATATATATACATACAGGGTGTAAAAAGTATGTTGCTCATGATTTTAATGGGCGATAGAGGAGTTGAAAATACGTAAAAGCCAAGAACATATGAGTCAAAAGTTTATTTTTTTTGAAATATGCCTTTTAAAGTTTAAAACTTGGCAACACCGTGCCTGTTTCGTCAGCGGCGCGTCTCAACTTTGAACGTTGTTGTGAGTTTTTGCACTGTTTACATTTTTTTAATGAGATGTTCATTCATTTACATACAAGTAATAAAAATTACTCCCTGCAACTTATTTTAATATTAAATTTAAGAAAAAAACAATCAATAAAATGTTTGGTTTTTATTTGTAATTAAAAAATAATTGTACTTACCATAAGAATAGGCTTAATATCCATTTTAAGAACACAACTTATTATGTTTTTAAAACAGCACTTTTTGTTTTGCTTAAAGAATAAGATTTCCCCGGCGCACACATTCCTTTTTTTCATCAGTCTTTAGTAGTAATTTGCAATACGTTTGTCTTGAATTTAAAACATATCGGCATATTTTTTCCCGATTCAAAAACAAACAAAAATATTGGCCGGTTTTGGAAGCTTTTTTAAAGACCGACTTTTCGACAAAGGTATCGCCTGTTGCCAATTGTTTTTTTAACTTTTAACTAGAAGAACAATTGAAAAAAAAATTATTATTATTTTTTATTTGTAGACTAAAACATTTTAAAATTAAGTTTATTTTATTATCAAATGAATCTACTGATAAGCGATTAAGCCCAAAGTTTGCAGTTGTTACGGTTTACAGAAATAACTGCTTTCAAAGTGCATGACTTTAACATCGTTTAGACAAAATCTCCGTTTTAACATATGTCATATAAACTTTTCGACTTATTTGAACTCCACTATCGCCCATTAAAATGATGAGCATCATACTTTTTACACCCTGTTTTATATATATATATATATATATATATATATATATATATATATATATATATATATATATATATATATATATATATATATATATATGTTGAAGAACACTTCTTTGTGGGTTTACAAAAACTTTGATAGATTTACTTTAAAGATTTATTCAGATTAAACACATATTTTTGACAATTTTTACAGAGCGACATTGACACTACAAATGCTTGATGTTGAGTGCTGCTTCTCTCACACTGTCTGTCTTTGTCTTACTTAACAAAGTCCAAGGCACAAAAGTTTATAGGCTTAAATATTAAAATAGTTTAATTCGTAACATAGCGCCCCTCTTGAAAGGCTAAAGTCTTTCAATACAACTAGTCACTTTGTTCTGCTTCAGTGTCCACAGGCAGAGGACATATTTTAACAACAGGTCGTTTGAATTTATTTTTCGCACACTGTACAGTCACTACACGTACGACACCATCAGTACCTGCATGACACTCGGTTATACG
The DNA here is from genome assembly GCA_019359885.1 of Listronotus oregonensis. Classification (NCBI taxonomy): domain Eukaryota; kingdom Metazoa; phylum Arthropoda; class Insecta; order Coleoptera; family Curculionidae; genus Listronotus; species Listronotus oregonensis. The sequence goes on from JAHBCN010002764.1 coordinate 29,817, forward strand.
TCCAAGCTTCCAATAGAATGGTGGCAAATTGTCTTCCTTGATGATGACTAACATGCCAGGTTTAACTGAGGGACCATCATTTTTCCATTTATAACGGGATTGTAGGTTAGTAATATAGTCTCTTGACCAACGGTCCCAAAACAATTGGTAAATTCTTTGTAGTTTTTGGTAGTTTTTAAGACGATTTTCTGGTTGATATATTACTTGTTCATCAGCGATAGACATACTTTCACGTCCGATAAGGAAATGTGAAGGAGTGATAGGATTCAAGTCAGTTGGATCAGAAGATAAAGGAAATAAGGGCCGTGAATTCAGCACTGCCTCTATTTGACATAAAACTGTTTGAAACTCTTCAAATGACAAAACTGAAGAACCAATGACTCTAACTAAATGACTTTTCATTGACTTTACTGCCGCTTCCCAAATTCCGCCGAAATGGGGTGAAACCGGAGGGATAAACTTCCAAACTATCTCTTGTTTTGATAAAAAATCTTGAATATCAGTCTGGTTATTTTTATTTTGTAAAAAAGCAGATAATTCTCGCAGCTTGGAAGAAGCGCCAAGAAAATTACTTCCGTTGTCTGAGCAAATAATATTAGGTTTACCTCGACGCGATATAAATCTACGCAAAGCAGATAAAAAAGAAGTTGTGGTCAAATCCGATACAAGCTCGATATGAACGGCTTTCGTTAACAAACATACAAAAATTGCGATGTAACTTTTAACTTCCTTATATGGTTTAGTCTTTCTATCTCTAGTAAGGAAAGGGCCGGCATAATCGACGCCTACGTTTTGAAATGGAAAATAAGCATTAAATCTTTCCTTTGGTAAAGATCCCATAACATAAGTGCAATTTTTAGGTTTGTGTCTACTACAGATAATACAAGAGTGTACTATTTGTTTTGCTAAATTGCGCCCCCCAATAGGCCAATATTTTTGCCTTAATGAGGATAGGAGAAGCTGAGGGCCACAGTGTAATAAAATAATATGTTCGTTTTTGGCTATCATTTTTGTTAGCGGATGATGTTTGGGAAGAATAATCGGATGTATTTTATCATATGCAGAACCTGAATTTTCGATTCTACCACCCACTCGGAGAATACCATTTAATAAAAATGGTCTTAATGACAAAATCTTACTTTTGATATGTAAAGGTAATTTTTGTTCAAGTAAGGTTATTTCTTTAGAGAAATATTCGGATTGGGCCAGTTTAATTAAGATACATGTAGAATTATTTAACTCTTGTACTGAAAGGGAACCATAGGTTCGATTTTCTTTAGAAAGTTGAGAGTTATGAATAAATCTAAGGCACCAGGCAATGACTCGCTGAAGCCTTGTAAAAGTGGAGAAACGAGAAAATATTTCAAAGTCTTGAAGTTGATTATATAGAGCAATTTCCTTAACTCTTGCCTCAGGTACATTATTTTGATCTAAATCAGTTTTATCTATATGTGAATGTAACACCTGTTCAGTTAAAAATGAAGGTCCGTGCCACCAAAGTCGGGAGTTTAAAAGTATTTTGGTGGTTGTTCCACGGGACACAAGATCTGCGGGATTATGGGCTGAGCTTATATGATGCCAATCAGAAATATTTGTTAAAGATTGTACCTCAGCAACGCGGTTCGCTACAAATGTTTTCCACCTTTGTGGTTCGGCACGTAACCAACAAAGAGTGATAGTAGAATCTGTATAAAGGTAAATATTTGAAAATGTTAAATCCATGGCCTTCTGAACTTTATCTAATAGGTTTGCTAAGAGAACGGCTGCACATAACTCTAATCGTGGCAAAGAAACGCTTTTTAAAGGTGCTACACGCGATTTTGCACAAAGTAAATTAACTGAAATTTTACCTTTATCATCAACAGACCTCAGATACACACAGGCACCATACGCTTTTTCTGATGCATCTGCAAAACCGTGAATCTCGATTCTAATTGCATTGGGTTCTAGAACGTATCTAGGAATTTCTAGAGTGTTAAGTTCAATTAATTGATCCTTAAATTTTAACCAACGTGTATGAAGGTTTAATGGGATAGATTCGTCCCAGGTTAATTTTATTTGCCATAATTCCTGTAAGATCAATTTGGCGTTAATAATTATAGGAGAGAGTAGACCTAAAGGGTCGAAGATTTGAGCTGTTATAGATAAGATGTTTCTTTTTGTAACAGAATGCTCAAGTTTTAAATTATTTAAAGAATACCTAAAAACATCTGCATTATTATCCCAGCAAACGCCCAAGGTTTTTGTTTGAGAATAATCATTACTTAATTGAAAGTCAAATTTAGAAGATTTGTCTGAAGTATCTGATAAAGACGACTCATTAGATAGGAATTTTCGAAGGTTAAAACCACCGTTTTTAAGAATATAGGTAACTTGTTCTTTTAAAACATTTAAGGATTCCTTTGTTTGCGATCCAGTTACAAGGTCATCCATATAAAAGTCTTCAGCTATGACACGGCTAGCCTCAGGATATTGATTTTGATGTTCATCACTTAGTTGTTTAAGGCATCTAGTTGCCAAGAAAGAGGCAGAAGCTGTCCCATAGGTTACTGTGTTAAGCTGGTAACAAGATATTTCCTGCTTTGGATCTTTTCGCCAAAATATTCTATGATACCGTTTATCATCTTCGAATAAAAGAACTTGTCTATACATTTTTTCAATGTCGGCGATTAAAACGTATGGAAATTTTCGAAATCGAATTAAAAGAGAAAAAAGATCTTCCTGAATGGTTGGACCTACTGATTGCACATCATTAAGAGAAAAATCCTGAATTTGATTTAGCTGACGCGTCAAATTACGCGAACCTTAGTGGTAGTACTCGAAGGTTTAATAACACAATGATGGGGTAGATAATAAGCATTTTCTTCTGAGGAATCTTCCTCAATTTTAGACATATGATTAAGATTTTCATATTCGGATAGAAAATTATTATATTGCACAGCATGTTCAGGATTTTTTGAAAGTTTTAAGAAAGTGTCACAATTATAAATATTATGAGAGCCTTTGCAATAAGGGCATATAAAGTTTTTCGAACTGAAATAGGATCCACTAGTTTCAATGGGTTTTCTTTGACGTTTTTCAGAATTGACAGGATATTTTTCACCGAGCTTATCATTTTTAAAAGACTGCGTACTGATAGCTTCCAAGATTTTACAACGTTTCTTAAGAAATGTACTTAATTCATTAAAAGATGGAAGGTCACCAGCAATTTCAAATTGCTCCCATGCACGCTTAGTTGCATTATCAAATTTTGAAACTACTATAAAAACTAATAACGCATCCCATTTATCCACAGGAAGACCCATGGCTGCTAAACACCTTATGTTTTTATTAACACAGTCGTTAAGATTTCTTAAATCTGTATGAGATTCTTTATTAATATTAGGAAAATCTAAGATTGCTTTGATGTGATTATTTGTGATAAGTTTTTTGTTTTCATAGCGCTCTTGTAAAAGTTGCCACGCAATAGGATAGTTGGCATCGCTAATCTCTAGAGACTCGATCACTCCGAGAGCTCCATCTTTTAGACATGATCTAAGATAGTAAAATTTTTGTATGTTTGTTAAAGGTTATCAGATTCAATAAGAGAATTAAATGTATCAAAAAAAAATTTCCCCATTGGCTATATTGACCTGAAAAATTTGGAAGAGTTAATTTTGGTAGCCTAACACCTCCAGGTCTAGACCCATCCAAAACATTAGCCCCATGATTCGCAACTGTACCATGAATGGAACTACTGGCAGATTTCTGAGAATTGTTATCATCTATAAAAGACGATAGATAAGCCTTTGCTTGACTAATTATGTCAAAATATTTGTTTTCGAATTCTGAACGTTCTAATTCGCTTTTGTAAAAAATATCGTTTTGTTTATCGGTGGCATCGTCACCTTCAGTGATATTACTAAGTAAAAGATTATCAATTTCATCTTGAATTGCAAAAAAGTCATTTAGAATAGAATCTAAAAAGGTAAGTCTAAGATTAACTTGATTATAAATTACATCGTCGATTTGTTTGTCTTTGATTGTATTAAAGAAGGTACAAAATCTTGTTAGTTTAGCTTTAAGGTTCGTACGCTCACGTACTCTCTCTTGAGCTTTAGGTTCACTCATATTGTAAAAGAGTTAAGATATTATCAAGATAATTTTTTAAGATATAAGATAAGATTAAGATATTTAAGATAGACTGTATCAAATTCACGACACAAATCGTTAAGGATAAAGATAAATATGAGTAAATAAGATTAGGATCAATTTAGAATAGGATAAGATTAAACAATGGAACGGACTTACAATATATTCCAGTTAAGGTTAGAGCCTCCTAACTTTACAGGCCTTGCATAGGATGACGTCGCTCTGCTTGAAGGTCGTGATGGACGATGGTGTTTGGTTGCTGGGCGGAGCTTGCGGCTTCCAACGTTGACCGGCGTGCTTCGTGTCAAAATTGTTTCAAATACCTGCTGATTTTTACTGATTCGGCTGACGAAGGACCATATTATGGTGAAGAACACTTCTTTGTGGGTTTACAAAAACTTTGATAGATTTACTTTAAAGATTTATTCAGATTAAACACATATTTTTGACAATTTTTACAGAGCGACATTGACACTACAAATGCTTGATGTTGAGTGCTGCTTCTCTCACACTGTCTGTCTTTGTCTTACTTAACAAAGTCCAAGGCACAAAAGTTTATAGGCTTAAATATTAAAATAGGTTTAATTTTAAACAATATATATATATATATATATATATATATATATATATATATATATATATATATATATATATATATATATATATATATATAATATATATATATATATATATATATATATATATATATATATATATATATATTTATATATATATATATATATATATATATATATATATATATATATATATATATATATATATATATATATATATTATATATATATATATATATATATATATATATATATATATATATATATATATATATATATATATATATATATATGTTTTGACGAATGTTCTCGGAAGTGTATAATAAAGAAACATTTTCTCGGGTTACTCGCGTGTTTAAACTAACTATTTTCTGTTTGACCTTTCAATGGCTTCACATCCATCTTCTGCGGCAGTTTAGTGGACGGTGTCTGGTTTCCGACTGACGCTTTGCGAGTGGAGCGGTTGGTTTTTAAAAAAACAACCGCTGGGCTAATAGGATAGCATCCCTAGAACGAGAAAACTTTATTTGAATCGATTCTCTGTAAAGGTTCGTGTAAAATACAATTTTATTCACAATATATTGTGAATAAAATTGTGTGCATTTATAAAGTGGCTCCAAATTTCAGTAATGGTTTTCAGCTTTTTAGTTTTTTGTGTTGGTCCAGGCAGCCGCTTTATGATATTTTTTCTTCTCGTTCTAACTGACTTTTACTAACAATATTAAGCTTTATTTTTTTCTAAAAAGATAAAATCTGTACCAAATTTTTTCCAAAAAATATAAAACTGACTTACCAATTTAAGATAAGCGAGTGGAAAAAGTTGGATCTCCTTCCCCAGAGTCATTGATATTTTGTTCACTGCTAGTATCACCTAGCTGATACTCCAATTTTTTTCATATTCGGATTTGTTGACTAGCTTTTCCGATAAAATATCTTCGCGCCTGGTGCATTCTCCTTCCTGCTCTTCGTCTTCAACTTCTTTTAAAAGGCGCACTAAATGGGCTTGTTCTATTTCGTAGGACCGCATACCTATAAACAATAATTATGTTTAATTAATAAAATACAATTTTTAAATAAAGCAATAGAAAATCCTCGAGAAAAATCTAGCCTTATTTTTTACGACTTAAGTCGCAACGGTCTGACACACCGTGCACTAGTTTGGTCGCCCAGGTCTTAGATACCGTGTGGCAACGTAGCTCTCAATACCTAAGCGCAATCACGCACAAAACAATACTGGCGTTATATCCTGCTCTATTGGCAGTTAACTAGGGCGGCAAAGACGGGAGCCACTAGGCGTATGGATCTTTTACACGCCTAGCAAAAATAGACGTTTTCCTTTTTTGGCAGGGGGTTATGTGGAACATGTTTTTCTTTTTTTTAACTTGCCCTCTTCTTTTTTCCCCTCTTTACTTCAAAATCTTCGTCTTCTTTTAGAACACGTCTGATACTTGGATTGATTTTTTGCCTTTGCATCTACGTCGTCACAAGTTCGAATGCTAGACTTTTAATAAAATCATAACGGGGAAGCTCTGGATTATCCAATATTGTGCTTTATAGTGCGAGTATATTTCTTCTTCTTTTTCTTCCTGGGAGCTGTCTTTTACTACCGGAGGCAGCGCAGCGTCTTGGGCTTTTTGTGCCTAGTCTCCCATTGTCTTTTATACCAATCCTCCCATAAGTCTTGTTTCTTCTATTAGTCTGTATAACTCCGAGACTGATTGGTTGATATATTCCTGTGGGCTCATTTTCGGTTGCCCAAATAATGCCTGCCTTTTGTGATTTAACGCTTCACATTCACACAGTATGTGGTAGGCTGTTTCTTCCCCCTCATCTCATATTCTGCAACTTGGGTCCCCATTGTCTAAGCCTCTCTTATGTAGGTGTCCTCTTAGGTTATCGTACCCTGTTAGCAACCCTACTGTTATGCAAAGTCTTTTCCTACTTTGTCTTAGTACTCCTTTCTTCGTTCTTTTGGATTGGCCCCTTATGAAGCTTTTTCCATGTCTTACTTTACTGAGGTTTTCCCAGTATTCCTCGTATTTGTTTCGGATCCACTTCCTGGTTTGTCCTCGTGCTGTGGTTTTAGTCATTTCAAGGGCAGGTTCTGGTCCAAAGTATGGTGTGGATGATCCATGTCTCGCTAGCTCATCCGCTTTTGCGTTGCCTTCTATTCCCAAATGTCCTGGTACCCAGAGGAGAGTTACCCTGTTGCGTAAACCCAGGACCTCCAGTTCTTTCGGCATTCCCATGTCAGTTTGGACGTCACCTTTAGTTTAACTAGTGCCCCTAGTGATGCCTGGCTGTCTGTAATTATGCAGATCCGCTTGTTTTTGTAAGCCCTCCTGTTATTTTTTTTGCACAGTACAGTAAAGCATATATTTCTGTTTGAAATAAAATACTGTGTGTTTCTAGTAGAATGGAGAATTGTGGCGAGTATATTTACTTATAGATAGTTCTTTCGACCATTTAAATATTTTTTTCCGTACCAATATCTGCTTCTTACTCCAACGTCATCATCTGATTCTTGCGATTCCCCCAATGACATATGAAATTCAGCCTCCCTATTAGCAGTCTCGTCTAGTTCCTATTCGCTTTCGGAATCATGTTTACTTTTTTTTTCAGGAGCATCTGATTCGTTGTCGCTATCATCTTGATCATCCGCGTCGAACCATTTCATCAAAGAACTTTCATGATTCTGGTCGCCATATTGAACAGAGGATGTTTCTGCTTGAGAACTCGTAGTTGCAGCGAAAAACATAAATTATACTATCATTTTTTACAAAAATGCTGACCGCAATTAAACGTAAATAATGTACTAAATTTACAATAATTCACACATACAGCTCTATCCTACCGGTTGTCAAAATAATACTAAAAGATTAAAGGGCAGCTGTCTCCGCAGAGCCGGCGGGCGATGTAGTTATCGGTTAAATTTTATATTTGACCAAAACTTAATTTTTCTAAGTTTGTTAAATACAGTTGTTTTATAAAGCCCGTTAAAAAAAAAACAAACGAAATTTAAACCATTTTCCTTTTTTTAAATCAACATGTCCGGTATAAAATTAAGAATAAAAACTCGTAGAGCCTAAAATGAGATCTGTTTGCTTTTTTTTTTTAAATCTCTAAATCAATAAATTTTTAACATTAAATATTTTTGTCAATTATCCTATTCCTTTTAACTTTTATGTGGAGCTACTTTCTAGTTGTATCTACAATTAAATTACAAATATTAAAATTAAGATTTTAAACCCATACCATTAAAGATAATTATATGTGACACTTGTTTCGTGATGACCTATGGTTATGGCAATTTGTCAAATCAATTTATACCACTTTCTAAAAATTATTAAAAATCTCACTAAGTTTCTTATTTATTAGAGTTTTAGGTTTGTCCAACCTAACATTTCCGAGCTATTTTGCGTTTGGTGCAGGGACGTCTGCATATCAAGTGGAAGGTGCCTGGAATGTGGACGGAAAAGGCCCAAGTTTATGGGATAATTTAACCCAGACCTACCCTCAACTAATAACAGATGGAAAAAATGGAAATGTTGCATGTGATTCCTACCATAAATGGCAGGATGATATTAGAATAATAAAAAGCATGGGATTAAATTTTTACAGGTTTTCAATTTCCTGGTCAAGATTACTTCCTGATGGTAAACCACATATTTTTTTAAAAGTATATTTGCACTAGTAATATCATAAAAGGCTCATGAATATTTTTAGATAATTATCCTTCGTCGTTAAGTCAGAATAATTTTTTGTTTTAGGAACTTTAAGTCATATTAACCAAGCTGGAATCAACTATTACAACAATTTAATCAATGGATTGATACAAAACAATATAACTGCCTTTGTAACCCTTTTTAACTTTGATATGCCCATGGGAATTGAAAAATATGGCGGTTTTATGAATGCTTCAAATATTCAACATTTTGTCAATTATGCAGACTTAGTGTTTTCAAGATTCGGCGACAGAGTAAAGCACTGGGCAACATTTAACGAGGCTCATGCATTTTGTAAAATTATCTATGTAGATCTCTTGGCCAAGGTACAAAATCTGGATGTGGGAAATATTTCATACCTATGCGGTCATAATGTTCTTTTAGCCCATGCAAGAGCGTATCACCGTTATAACAACACATACAGGCCTATTCAAAATGGTAAGTCTAATATTTTTACTTCATAATTATTACAACATATAGCAGTGGAAATATGTAAAATGATAAAAATAAAAATTGTAAGGAAAGACAATGGAAAATATTTTTTTCTTTCTTGAGTTAGTCTTACGTAAACAATTTTCTATAAAGATTCGGCAAAACTCGACCAATATTCGTTGCTCTTCGTTTAGCCTGACAAGAAAAATTAGAGGAAAATTTGTGGTTAGAAAATATATTCTTAACAAAAACTTTTTAAATTTAGAATTGTGTAACTTTTTTCGTAATTTATAATTTTGTTATAATAATCAGAAATGGATCTTACATTTAAGTTTTTTGTCGACGAAGAGGAGGAAATAATAAAATCCAAGTTCAAAAACAGGGTTCCCAAATCTTTTAATCTAATTAGCACCTCATTTGTCTTAGAGAGAGCATAGTACAAAACTATCCATGGAAATAACGGTTTATAATTTTTTTTGACTTTAAACCTTTTACAAAAAGTAAGTGTCGTACACAAAACTGCAAAAAAAATATTCAACTACAAAATATCAAACGCTAAAAATAAAAATAACAATGCGCGAGTGAGAACCTTATATGCAAATATTACAGTAATAGAAGAGGAGCAAAAGTCAGAAAGACCTTTCTTACATTAAATGCTGTAGGTAACTTAAAACGAATTCTACGCTCATTATCTAAATAGAAATGTTTCGGGTATTATAGTGCACTATAGACATTTTCGCAAATAAAATAATGGGTTAATGTGTTGTCTGTCTCTCTTTCTCTTTCAAAAATTAATAAATAAAATGTATACAGGTAAGGAAGGTCTTATCATGGGTAACCCTTTAAGACCTCTCCTAGCAGAAATTTTTATGGGCTCTATAGAATCAATTATTTTTGAAAATCCTCTTTTTAAGAAATTTATTCATTGTTAGATTGTTAATGATGTTTTGGCATGTTTTACGGGCACTAAGAGACAACTAGACAGTTTTCTTGATTTTATAAATAGCATACACGAAAACATAAAATTTTCAACAGGAAAAGAGTGCAATAATTCGATAACAAACTTTCTTGACCTAAGTATCAATAAAATTAACAATAAACATGACTTTGCTGTTTTCCACAAACCTGCTCATACCGATATTACCATTCATAATACTTCATGTTCATCCAATAGAACAAATACTTGCTTCTTTTTTAGTATGATTCATCGATTAATAACATTACCCTTAAATAAAGTTAACTTTCCAAAAGAATTAAATATAATTAAACAAATTAGATACACTTTCAAAATAATCGATAAAATGTTAAACAAAAAATTATATAAAAAAGCTATAAACTTAGTTTTTCCCACTATAAATGAACCAAAAAATAATAACACACTGATTACATACTTAGGTCATATTAGTAGTAAAATAGGTACTTTTTTAAAAAACTTAAATCTTAATGTTGCCTTTAAATCGATTAATAATTTAGAAAAGTATATTAAAAACAATAAAACTAAAACAAATAAAGGAAAGAACTCAAGTGTTTATAAATTAAAGTGTAATGACTCTCCTAAAATTTACATAGGACAAACGGGAATTTCGATAAACGGGTTAACGAACATTTATCTAGTTTTATTACCCCAACCATTTAATATAAGATCAACACTCATTTAATTTTAACTATTATATCCTACATAATGAAAACAAAAGCCTAAAATTGAATTTGCTAGAATCCATGGAAATAAATAAGCTTAAAATTTCCAATATTCTTTTAAACGATCAAATAGACCTAAATTATTCTACTTTGTTAAATTTGTTTTGTTAATAGGTAAATATTATAATTAGGTTTTTCCCATTGTAAATATCTATCTGGTTACCTAACATGCCCCTGTTCATCTTAGCGGTTAGTTTGAGTCTTTATTTTACAGTAAATATTAGTTACCTTAACTCCGTTGAAGAAGCAACAGTGTTGCGAAACATGTCGAGTTTGTAAATTAAAACTTAAAATAAAAATTGTGGAAAAGTTTAAAAATTGTAGTTTATCTAATTTATTACCTCGGTAAAAATAAGTTTACCAAAAATAAATTAAAAACACGTCTTTTGAATTAAACATAAATACTTTACGTTAAATAAAGAGATTTTTAGTGGTTTATTCCTACACAATTTAATATCACTTTGGAGATACATTAATTAATCATTAGCTCAAATTGGCATAATTATTTAAGATCTTGACGTACGCTGTGTAAAAGCAAATAACTGAATCTGGTTTAATTTTCGGTGTTTTAGACGATCTCTTCTATTTTAATAAGTATATAACTAAAGTGATTTTATTTCACAAAAAAGAATTATAACCATTATTGTTGTAAGGAATGTCGTACCCCAGTTAAACCCTTTAGGACGCTGTGCTAATTAGGATGTTCATAAGAAAAATATGGTATATATAGCTAAAATAAGTTATTTACATTTTTAGGGGTTATTGGAATGCAATTTTCTTGTTATAATTATATACCCAGAACCAATTCCACAGCCGACGTAGCAGCTGCCTTAAGAGCCAGAGAATTTGTGGTACGTTTATAGAACACTATGATTTAGGAAATTTTACGAAAAATATCACTGAATTCAAATACTTTTGGAAATATTTTAACATTAGTCTTTTTTGTTAAATGAAAAGTCGTATTATAATAATTTTATTTACAATATAATTACTTGATGAAAATCTAGGTCCAAAAGACCGATATAAACAAACACGATTTTTTGCTTATATCGCTTATATCAGTTTTTTAAATAAAAATCTGTTTAAATATTAAGCAAAAACCAGATTCCTGTTGTTAGTTTAAATTTAGTCAAATTGGTACAAAATATACTTTGTCTATAGCAAAATATTTTATTTCATTTTAAGACAGTCTAAATAAGCTTTAGGCATACTCAGATGCCACTTTAAGAGCAAAAATAACTTTTTCGTATTATTTGTAGTTTGGATGGTTTGCACACCCCATATTCCGTGGAAACTACCCCAACGTTATGATTCAACAAATAGGAAATTTAAGTGCTGCTGAAGGACTGAACCATTCTCGCTTGCCAGCATTTACTCAGGCGGAAGTTAAAGAAATTTTGGGAACTTCTGATTATGTAGGAATAAATCCTCTATTTTCATTTTACGCTTGGGATATAAGTAATCAAACTTTGCCAGCTAATCCCCAATTCGATATTCGTATTGGTAATTCTACCGATCCAGCCTGGGATCGTACATCGGCCTATGTGGTAAGAATTAAATTAGTTTTAGAATTAATTAATAAAAGTATCCATTCCTAGAATTTAACAAGGTATAGGCATCGAGTCCAAATTATTCTTAGTGTAAACGGTACGTCGCAAATATAACAATTTTGTAAATGTTGATATTTTTATTTGAAATTTAGTACATTGGCTTACAACTGAATTCTAAATAGTTTTGTCTTTTAACTTTTTTATTTATTTTAACTTCTTACTTCATATTTTAATATTTTATATCAAGTTTTTTAATTTTTCTACTATAATTGCAGTCATGTGAGTCAAGTTTTAAATGTTTTTTAGATCATTTGACCTACAACATGGATTACCGGAATTTTTAAAAACATCTAAATAACACAAAAAATGCTATTTTGTTTTAAACATATTATATATTTTATTATCTTTTTAAATATTTTAGAGTTATCCACAAGGCTTCAGAGATACAATAAGATGGACTTATGAGTACTCAAATCGACGACCAGTAGTAATATCTGAGCATGGGTTAGGAAACCGAAACATATCTACTCAAGATCCTGACCGTACTCAGTTCTTTAGGGTAACTAAATATTATAATGTATTATTAACTACCTTTTTGTGGCCGATTAAAACTAAGCCTACATCATGAATATTTTAATAAAAGTTAACAAGACTAAATATTATAATACTTGGCTTGCTAGCTATAATCCAAAGCCAGACAACAAAATCTTTTGGTCAAAAAGTAAAAAAGTTTAATACCAAATTTTATCAAGTTTCGAGATGAATAAGCGTATGCCCATATATTTCTGCGGTTATGAATCGCATTGTTGGTTGGACGGGAATTTGTTTTAAATATCTCTTTTTTTATTTTGAATTGACTATTTAAAGAATTTGTTTGTATAAAATATTTTATCGTATGTAAAATATATTAAGTTGTAGCAATAAATTATTGGCAGATAATCAAACTAATCTGAACTAAATTGTTCAAGTCCGGTTAGTTCTTGTTCGATTTTGACGATTGACAGTGGGCCATATGCTAAGATAACATTTAGTTTAAAGTGGTTTTCAGACATAAGTTTGAAGGAGGAACAAAACAGTAGTCTGTCCTAGATGCCATATCATGTTATCCACACCTCAGTGTATCAAAAACCAATACACATATAACATCACCTTAATCAAACTGTATCTGCAATAAAAAACATAGCATTGTAAAAATTCTGGTCAGTGAAGCCTTTCCAATTTGCATGTCAGCGAAAGCACTTTCAAAAGAAATTGAAAAATTTAAAAAGGGTTTCATTATAAAGGATACAGCACATAATTAATCGATCGAGTTCTGGTACTTCAAGATAATAGAATAATTATTAAGGAACAAAAAAACGACACCATTTTTATCCTTCTACATGTCAAGGCGTTTAAAGAAACACCTAAAAATGTACGTACAGTAATAATATGTATTTCTTACGTATAATTATTATCCAGAGGAGGTACGGTAACGTTAAACAAAGCAAATAAAAATATAACATTTAAACAAACCAAATTTAACACATTACACAAACATTTACTAGTTAAAAAGTCTTAACTTTTTTTCAGCCCTGCTAGATTTTCTTTTCATGAACATATCACTGCAAGGTTGATCTGTGTTATTGCCTTTAAAATTAATTAACCAGTCAACAACCCATTTTAATTTTTCGTCTTGTGTAATATTTTAATTATGTATTTCTTTTAAACCTTTATCTCTGTAGGATATAAGACGGCAGTCTCGGTCTGACAAAAAACTGTAATGAATTTAAATCCAATTGATCCTTACGAAACTGCTTGACAAATAGTATACAAAAATCCTAAAGAATTAGAAGAAATCTAGGTCAAACCTAAAATTCTAAGGGATTAGAAGAACACCATTCTAGGAGAATGTAGCAGCTTCAAGATATGTAAAAGACCAGTACTTATACAGATCAAGAAACATGCGAGGTACATAATATGAAGAGAAACTGAAAGTTCTGATATTAAAAACAAATCATAAGGTGACGCCTAAATTTACAAAAAGAGTAGCCTGTGATGTAAAGAAAATTCATAAATTTAGCTTCTTCTAAGTAAAACTCGAATATTTCAGCAAACCTTCTTAAGGTGTTAGGTTTGTGTGGAAATCACTTGTAACTAAATGTAATTTGAACTTTACATCGGGATAGTTTCAATAGGTCAATGCTTGTTTGCGTTCATCTTCGTTATAACTTAGTGAACTTACGGCCGAGTGATGATCGCATTGTTAAATTTAACAATGGACTTAGCAATTGTTAAAAGTTAACAACGGTTTAGAATGTTTAACAAAATGTCAGATTTTGACAGGTTGCATACTAAAATCATTGAATAACACTGACAATGACGTTTTGGTTTTTTTTTCAACCTTAACACATCTGTTAATAAGGTTAAATTACCCAATACCTATTACCTTTTTGTTTCTAGACATATCTGGATCAAGTTCTTCTGGCTATCCATGAAGATAAAATCGACATCCAGGCCTATTCGGTCTGGCAAATGATGGACACGTTTTATTTTAACACTGGAGAAGTGTAAGTATGAGCAATTTAATTATAAACATAATAATTACATTATTCGCACGTCTTAAGGTTAAGGTTATTTAATATTTTTTTAAACAGGAAATGATAAATATCCAGGAAATATTTTTGCATTATTAATTAATTTTATTTTTATTATTATTCTTGGGTAAGTACCTATAAGAAAAAAACTGAGGGTTTAATTTTAGCTAAAAGAGCAACAATTTTAAGTATCTGTAGAGATACCAAATCTAAATAATGAAATTTAAATTTAATTGTTTCCTTACACTAAACATACATTTTGGCCTTTTTTACCTTAATACGTATTATATTAACAATAAAATGTTTTGATGTCTTACAATTTATTATTTTAATAATAATAATATAAATTTATAAAATGACGTTACAGTATAACACAATAAATTCTAAAGAAAATTTTAGATGCTTTTAAAGGTTACAATTTTAATACTACAGAAGGTAGGAAACAAATTCAAATGTGATTTTTTTTCGTCAGTTTAATGTTACTTTTAAGTAATTTAGGTTAAATTTTATTTAGACCCCACGTGTTTAAAAATAAATACTAGGCATATTGTGTTATTCAGGCAAAGACAAATATTTATATATTTTGCAATATCTTTTTAGGGTCAAAGGTATATTTTATAAGAGCATGATCATTTAAATATTTCACTTTGTACAGTACAATTAAAGAGAAATAGTTTTAACCTATGATTTAAAATAAATGCCCCATTAATTAAGAAAAAAAAATACTACTAAAAAATAAATTCCTGCTGTTATAAATTTTTATATCCGTTGCATTAAAGCTATGCCAAAAATGTATTATTTATTGACGGCCAACAGCAGTTCACAAATTTACAGAGTTTGTAAAACTGTATGTATAAAAAGTATTTGACATATATGGGATTTAAATTTTTCAATTGAACCTAAAAAAGTAAAAATTTAATTTAAAAAGAAGGAAGGACACCGTGTCGGACAAAAAAAATCGTATTTTTTTCTTAGAACCTAAAAATAATACAGTAATGGGGTTTATTGGTCAAAATAGTAAGTATATTGGACCTTATTCTCAAATTTTTTAATTCAAAAATATTGTCATCCGTCAAAGATAGAAGCGTTGCGCGGAGAAGGTGCACTCGTGAGGTGGGTCCATGGTTAAAGGCACGAAATCTGCTGTACTTATCTGAAACAATAGTAAGTTGTTTTTTAGGAGTGTGCCTTTAATCGTGCACGAGCTTACTGAAGAATTTTTTTATATACAATGGCGGCGATTTAAAAAATGACCATTTTTGGACCCCACTTTTTCGACCAAAAAAAAAATATATATATAATATATATATATATATATATATATATATATATATATATATATATATATATATATATATATATATATATATATATATATATATATATATATATATATATATATATATATATAATTTAAATACATATTATTTGAGACGGAAAATTGTATGCTCTATAATGCCAAAAATAATTTATATCGGATGGAAATTATGCATATGGCGCCTTCAATCAACTCGAAAAACGCATTTAAAGTTTTGACATTACTTTTCACCCGAATAAAGGCAATAAAAGCTGACACTTACAGACTTTCGTCGATCCCTGCACCAAAGTAATTATCGCCGCGGCTCGTGGAGGGTCGACTCTTTGTGCTTATACCTGGAATCAACTCATCTTCTTCTGGTTCGCCATTCTGCTCGTCGCTATGTAGGGCTTCAGCGAGCTCTTCTTCGCAAAATCCATCCCCTTTGTGGTTTGATTTGTGATGTACTTGCAACGTACATTAATGCACTTGGCCTTGCATTAAAGATGCAGACTGCCAAATAACTTTTAATTGTAACCACATCACGCCGGCTTGAGCACACTTTGGGCGCGTGTCTCCATATGGGAGAATTAAAACTCTCATTCACATTTTGAGTAAATCCACCTAAGCAACGTTCCAAAAGTTCGGGTTTACTCAAATCAGTGTCAATTGGTTTTACAGCATCAACTACGCTCTCAGTGGTGTTTTGTGTTCATGGTCGTCCAATTTACCGGTTGCTTTTGCGCGTTGCTAAGTACATTACGAGCTCTCACCTTCAGGGCACAGATGATGTTGCAAGTTTTCGTTTAAAGAACTTTTGTGATACAATGTAGCCCAAATAGCATCATTCATTTTCTTCCCACAGTCCATGTTGTCTCGAATTGCCTTTCCATAGTAATTTGACAATTCACTGATCATTTTGTCACTCAATTTGCCTTTTCCTCCTAAGCCTGTTGTTTTCTTTTTCAAATCGTATAGTCTTTTCCCCATTCGTTTTTGCACGTGGTTTATGCATTCTTTCTTCTTTACAATTGAGTCACCTTAGGGTTTCGACTCGACAATGGCCTTGTAAGTCTTGCTGTCACTGTCTCCAATGTAATTTGTGTAATGCGCTGCGTACAATTGTTCGGACCCGAAAAACATTTTTTTATAGCATCCACTTCCATTTCCCCGGCGGGGCCTGTGTGGATTACACTATACTCTTCGGCGTTGTTTTCAAACCACACAATAAAAATGAAAGGTTAATAATTTATAGCATGAAATACAAATAGACGAGGCCAGATGGAAGCATTAAACACAACAGTAACATGAGTGTTGTCCAGGTTGCTATAGGATAAGCGGGGCTGTTTTCTCTCTGGACTATCATTAAGCATTGAGACGACGATGCTTGTTTTCTCAGAGTCGTACCAATGTACAAACCAGTGTATATGACGATGTTGTTGTTTATTTCTTGGTCAATTTAAGAATCTGTCTGAATCAATAAAGCAAACCAGAACTTACGCACGATGCGCAAGTTAGACCAGACTGCGCTAAATTATAACTCGGATTTAAAAAGTTAATTAAAAAAAATATATATATTAATTGCTCTAGGACATATAAGACCTGATGCTTAATGTGCTGTTTTATATATTTATAATATTTAGTTTGCCGATGTCACTGGGAATACTTTAATCCAGAAGCTAAAAAAGTCATAAGTTAATTAAATATTTATGCAAGTAAACAATTCTCACGGTCATGTAACGTTTCCCTATTTTTTTAAATTTTTGTATTGTTTCTAAATACACGTTTATAATTTTATAGATTTAACATGACCTGTGACCCTAATGATGCAATGCAAAAAACGAAAAATTACAATGAGAGTATTTTTTTTTTCAAAAATAGAAATTCTTATTATAATTTTCTTTTTTTTAAATCGAATCTATATTAAAATGTTAAATAGTCTTTATTATGAAATATAAATGATTTTATTTAAATCGTCATATGTTACTGACCCAGTTTCATGCTTTCTAAAAATATTATGTCCTTAGCTCTGAATAAAATTTTAAAAAACATCAAAAATATATTTTTAAAAATGTTCTTTTTCCATTTCTTTTATGTATTAAAAAATGTATATATATTTAATTTTAAAAATGTTTTATATACTTGGAGGAATAAAGAAAACAAATATGTTATTAAAAAACTAATAAAAATACTTTTATTACTAATTTACTATATCCTTACAGGTTGTATTATATACTTACAAATATTTTCTTTCAGTCTTAGATTTGGATTGGCTTCAGTTGATTTTGATAATAACCAAACAAGAACCTTGCGAGATTCTGCAACATACTACAGAAACGTGATTCAGACCAGAAGAGTATTGTAAACTAGTTTTAAAAAGACTGATTAATTAAAAGTTTTTTGTTATTACTATTTTGAATATATTACAAGAAATATTGTGTTTTTTATTTGTACATTAAAGTTTTAAAAAGAAAAAATATCCGGTGCCCACGTAACTACTAGCAAGCCTGTCACTTTTTTTGAAAGTGCTATACGGATTTAAAATTTTAGTGAGTGTATGTGTTTAGGATGCAGATTTCGATTCTTAAACGCTTATATGGAATCTTCGGTTTAACTGGAAGTGCTTATAACTCCGATATTTTAAATGGAACACCCGTATATTTCTAAAAAAGATTTTACAGAAAATTTTAAGAAAGTACATGTATCAGATGCTATACCTATCTTGACTACTTTTCGACAAAATGACATTCGAGAATGTCATATAAACCGCATTTTTATCTTTTGATAAAAAACAAATAAAGGTAGAAGAGTACTGATGCAATTTAATATAATCCTATTTTAACCCTTAAGTACTAACACTTCAGATTAATGGCACGAATACTAACTAACCGTTTAAAGACGTCTTTAGAATTATGTTGCAAATTTTCCACAAATATGAAATATCAATGTTTTAAAACGTCTGGAAAGCCTAATTAACCTTTTTACTATCTTACTAAACACATTTTTCTGTTTTTTTTACAAAATCTTAATAATAAGCATAGTCAGTACTTTTTTACTCTTTCTTATAACTATATACTTTTAATCATCCCCAAAATCATAGCGTTACAAAAAAACAAGGTTAGTGTAGGTCAATTTTGTTTTTAATATTATTTAAAAATATGTTAGTAAACATAAAAGATAACAAAATATTTAAAAATTGTTAAACCAAAAAAAAAACTGACATGTCCTAAAGTTGGGTTAATTCTGTGCATTCCCTACAAACTTTTTTGGCACATTCCAAGCAAATTGGTTTTTGACAGAGAAAACAAACATAAGATGTCCTTCTTTTTTTCTTATAATGACAAAAATAGCAATCTTTTCTTTTCTCAAGTTTTTAAACCCTCCTCCCGATATTACTTTTTGACTCATCAATATTTAATATTTCACAAATGCTCAGTTTCAACTTTCTAGGTAAAGCGGAGCTCTGCAGCCTTCTCTTTAGGTGCGGCTGAACTAACTGAAATGCCAACTTCTCAATGAACTTGGATCTATCTAAGAGAGTGTTTTCCTTAATAAAAGACTCATAGAGAACATAAGCATTGACAGTGGTGATATCAAAAATTCTAAAAAATAAAGCCATAGGCCAACGGCGAGTTCGACGACTGCAAGTAAATTGGGCACATTTTTCGTCCAAGGAATCAACGCCGCCTTTCGTACAGTTATAGTCCACAGTTATATCTGGCTTTTTTGTTAATATATCTTCACTGGCATGATGATGAGAAGAGGAGACTAGAAGCACGGCTTTATTTTTTTGTGTAGTGTATGACAGTAAAGTTATATCTTTGGTATATCCATACAGCGCTGTTCCAACCTCCCGGTTTCTTGTTGGTAAAAAAGAAGATGGGATTTCTTTACGATTTTTCCGAAGTATCCGAATACATGTTAAGCCTTTGTTTTTTATTAGCTGTACAAGCTCTATACTGGTAAACCAGTTGTCAAATGTTACAGATTTATTCGTTTTATAGATCAGTTTTGTTAAACGAAGAACTGCTTGCGTTGGTATCGTTTTTATTCATCCGTAAGACCCTCACCATCAGAGTTTTTCCCAGTATTCAACAGAAAACTAGTTCGGGCGTCTGTACAACACATGATTTTAATTCCGTATTTTACGGGTTTCTTGGGCATATACATTTTAAATTGACAGCGGCCCCTAAACCCCTCTAACATTTCATCAATACAAGATGATTTTACTATACTGTAACAGGCTTGGCTGTTTTGAATAAAAATATCAAAAATTTATCTAATCAGAGCAGATGGATCTATTACTCTTCTCTCATTTCTAGTTTCTGGATTATCAAAGCGTAAACATTTCAAAAGAAATGCACTTCTTCATCGATCAACCCATTCCGTCTGCGAGACGGTGGGTTAGTACTTATGGGTACTATAGCCGTAAAAATAGAATTTTCGGTCTTGTCGAAAGTTCCACAAAAATTGTGTTTATAACTTTGCATATGACTTTCTTTGATGAACAATAAACTACTCGGATAAACCAAACGTATTAATGCTATATTATATTATTTTTGACAAAAATTGTATTCTTATAACATTATTTCAATACCGCTGCTCTCCGCCAAGCAAAGTGTTGTGTTTAGTCGCTCGTTCCGGCTTCGCTGCGTATTGCAACGTTGCCACTGCCCCCCGCCTTGGATTTACTTGGTTTCAACGACCTCAACTGGCAAAGGACATATCTTCTGGTACGCACGCTTAACCACTCCAGTAACTGTGTTGTGATCCAACCAAATTCAAATATAATATTCTATTATAAATATAATAATACATTATAAGACGGAATTTCCTTTTATCATAATGTTTTTAATAGTTTTTACGTATCACGATAACACATTTTTATTAGTTACTTTCATTATTCAGAATTATCCTTATTGTCAAAGAACCCCAAATATATCTATAATCAATATTTACATTTCCCAAGACTTTTAATACTCTAAAGGTAGGTAGATATTTTCTAAAAACACGTAAAAGCAATTTAAACTTATCTTTTGCATAATAAATATTTCCTTTAAACTAACAATCTATTACCCTACTATTAAAAAGCTTTTAGAACTATAAAACCCTAAAGGTTATTGTATACTTCGATCGTAAACACCCCAAATTAATATTTTAACACTTGATCTTTTTAAATAGTATTTACGTACAAAGGTAGAAAGGAAATTTCCAATCTTAAAAATGGCTCCGCCCCTTGTGTTGGTGGTCAACACAACCCTCATTGTAGAAAAATAAGTATCTAGCGGTATGTTTTGAAGCATCAGTATCTTTAGGTTAGCCATACATTAAGTTAGTCTCTAGTAAAATCTTAGTATAGTCAGTGACAGTTAATATTATAAAAAAAATAAATAAACAAAAAGAAAATTAATTTTAAATAGTTCGAAAATAATAAAACAAAATAGCAAAACTAAGTGCCACAGTCATTGTAGGAACCAAATTTAATAATAATTTGTGTCATCGGTGACTACTGCATTCGGTGGCATACAACAACTGTCTGAATGGACGCTACTCTGGATATTCCGTCAAGGCCTGGATGAAGATCAATGATTCGTCCCATTTTCCAACGCTTTGGTAAAAGATTATCTTCTTTAACCCACTAGCGCCCAAATTATTATTATTTTTTTTAATTTTGTTAAGTTTTTAAATTTGGGTTTGTTTAGAGCTAGTTTAGCATAAAAAAATATTTTTTTTTGTTTCCATCGACGCACATTTGCGTCAACTGCTGTCCTCATTTGAGAACGCTACATAATATAAAATTAACGAGTACGAAGTTTAAATTTATTAATTATAATATATAAAAGTATACAAAAAATAAAAAAAAGTCACTATTTCTTATGAAAGTTGTTGAAGCATGTCAGAATGCAAAGGGTCACATTGCATTTGCTGCAAAATGTGCGCGGTTTAGATGTGCAGTCGGTCGCTTGACATCTCCTTTGTTTTTATTTTTTACCAATGGTGTGATTAATTTTATCAAATCTGATGTCTTCTGGAATTTCAGCACGTGACGTTCTGGGAAGACGCAGGGGTCTTCCACGGCAGACACGAGTTCTGTGTCCACTTTTTAGGTACGGATAGGCAATGTTCATTCTAAATTTTTGATGGACATTTTTTGTTCCCCCTGATGAATCATGTTGTACAGCAACCAGCTATTGACCACAGCCATATCAATCGTTCTTGTAAATAAGCATCAATACCATTTCTTACACCTCACAGCAATGGTATGCTTCTCCAGTAACCAGTCATGATGATCAATTCCTCCCATATGTTTGTTGTAATTAGTTACTAGGCATGGTTGTTCTACTTGTACACGCTTATTTCCTTTCTAACTCCAACACTGCACTGCTTTAGTGGGCAGTAGCGTATCCCAGTTTGTGCATAAGGAAACGCACCTACTATCGTTCCATTTGCAAATTAAAATTTGATTGTTGTCATCAACATTCAAATCAAAACTTCCACGAGGCTCTTTTTCCAATGTCTTTGATGCTTTGTTAGGACATTTTGAGGTCCTATTCTCCCTTATGGTGCAAGTGGCTCGAAATTGTTTTTCCTTTAGATCGCAAAATAAACTGTAACTTGAAAAAAAATTATCAAAATATATTATATGTCTTTTCGGATTATCAATAATTTTTAACATGTCTGTAAAGACTCTGGTTCCTAAAGGGATTTTTTCCTCCGACGTAATATTTGCTTTGCCACAATATAAAGAAACATTGTAGCAATAACCATTGTCACCACACATAGCCCATAATTTAAACCCAAAACGGATAGGTTTTTCCTTAAGAAATTGCTTTATGCAATGGTGTCCGTAATATTTCACAATCATTTCGTCAATTGACAGATGTTGATGAAACATGCCCCATTTTTGAAAACGCCTATTTATTTCATTGAATAAAGGCCGTACTTTAAAAGTTTTGTCATCTTTGTTTTGTGCTGCCAAAGAATTGTCAACAAAGTATAAGAGGGACTTGATCTCAAGAAAAGCATTTCTACTGAACGCATTTTTAACAAGTGAAACTCCTAAAATCTTCTCTTTCGGACCATTAATCTCTTTGACTGGGCAATGTGTGATAGCCCGTAAATATCAGAAACCCAACAAAAATTTTTAATTTTTGGGACCTTATAGAAAATTCATGTTTGTTTTTTTTTTGTTCAGTGGCATACCTATAACATGAAAATTTTATAACGCCAATTTATAACAGGCAAATTGTAAACGCCCCACTTGGGCAAAAAAAAATAATTAATAATTATCTAATAAAAGTGCTCGGCTAGCTCAGAAATAAAAAATAATAATTTACTTACAGTTGCACGAGGCTCTACACAAAGGCGAGTGCATTCTTGAAGGGGGGTATTGTCAATAAAAGTCAAAATATAAATATACTAGTTAATGGTTTATTACAAAAAAAAAATAATTGTAACAAATTCCTACCAAATGGGTGGATGCGCCTTTTAAACCAAAATTTAATACGACAGTTTAAATTACCGAGAACTATATGACAATGTAAAACTAAATTTGACTTGTATACAGATTCACAGTTACTAAACCAAAAGCTGGACAATTAATAAACTGTCAACAGACAATGTTAACTAAATTTGACTTGTATACAGATTTACAGTAACTTAACCCAAAGAAGGACAATTAATAAACTGTTAACAATAAAACCCTATATATAACAAAGTTCGTAAGATTACAACTTTTACAGAAAACCTTCTAGTATGTTACCAACATATACGTAAGACCATAATTTGCATTTTAAACTTTTTCATAGGCACTTACAAATAAAAAAAATAATAAAATAAAGCAGAATTACTTATGGAAGTTACAGCAAAATATCCGGTCAAGGGTTAAACAAAAACCAATGTCAGTAAATCTATCTAATTAATCAATTATCAAATTTAATATTTATATTAAAACCGTATAAGATTATTACTAAATGATTAGCAATAAATCTTATACCTCCTACAACAGATTGATATACAACACTCGTACTCATGTATATGATTACAACTCATAAGTAACAACTGTTCCTACCAATCTGATCCCTACTACAACAGTCTTATAAGTAAGGCCATAAGTTGCATTTAAAACTTTTTCATTGGCTCTTACAAATCAAAAAAATAATAATAAAATGACGCAGAATGACGTTATGGACGTTACAGCAAAATATCTAAGAGCACTAAGGCTTAAACAAAAAAATATATCCGGTCAAGGGTTAAACAAAAACCAATATCAGTAAATCTATCTAATTAATCTTCAATGATCAAATTCAATATTTACATTAAAACTGTATAAGAATATTACCAAATGATTAGCAATAAATTTTATACCTCCTACCACAGATTGATATACAACACTCATACTCATGTATATGATTACAACTCACAAGTACCAACTGTTCCTACCAATCTGATCCCTACTACAACAGTCATAAGTATTTTTAATCAAGTCTCTAATATAGTATGAGGTGTCTATTGTCTAGCTCAGCAATTATGGAGATGTAACTCGCTGTCGCATTGCACCAGGCTGATTGGCACCTTGTTCTCAACGGGCACCGTGGGTGAAAATACACGGTTTTTGGTACAGGACGCTGTCGCTTCAGAGGAGGTTGATTGGCACCTGTTGCGCGCGCGTTGGTTACGTGGAAGGATGAAAGCTACGAAGAAGGTGACGAAGAAGTGAAGGACACCGTGCTCCTAGGGCTAGGAGATTTTACCGGCACGTTGGGGCCGAGGTTTGGGAGAGTTGTTTTGTGAACCAAGGGCGGTGTCCGCCCGGAACCGTTGGGAGAGCCGCCGGAAGACAGGCGCATTGAAGGTGCTGCACTAGGTGCCGCCTCTGCGATCTACCGGGGCTCTAGCTGAACGGAAGTTGGCAGGAAGTAAGGAGGAGTGACCCAGAGGAAATCTAAACCCGGCCGAACCGCGGTGGAAGTCATATAGCAATAGGAGCCGCGTCGTAAGCGCGAGCCGCTGGTGAAGAGCACTAGGTGTTAAAGAAAGTTGATACCATATGGGAATTAAGCTACACGTTAGCAGGGAAGCAGTTAAAAGAATAAGAAGGCAAGTAAGAGTACCCGGAACCACGGTGGAACCTGGGTTCTCAAGGAACATTTAGAAACTTAACATCATGATACGAACACCACCAAAAGGGACGCAGAACCCGTGCAATAGCCGGGAGACCACACAAAGAAAGAAGTACCAAGGGTCAGGTACCACATCCGTGTCTGGAGACGCCGGCCCAGGCATGGATTGTGATGGGACCCCCCAGCTTTATCGGGGTAAAGGTAGAGGAGTCCTGTTCCCGCAGAATGAGCTAGCTGGCGCGATACCCAGGACTAGGCGACGCAGTGAGGATGATATATCTCGCGTAGCACCTGGAGGAGAACCATACCTACCTTATACCGCATATATAACGAAGGATACCCGATGTTATTTCCCCGATGGAGACAAGCTTGAGATGCGCGCGGGCTGGCATCTCTAGTCATTGTGGGGTCAGCATCGACCCCGTGGTTCTTCTCAGGGGCCCTGGCATGTTTTACCAGGCTGGGGCCTGACAGCTTCCAGCGCCGAGCCAAATCTCGGAGGCGGTTCCTTTCTTGTATTACAGGTACGAACTCCGAATCTCTCTTACTATCTCCACGGAACAACGCCGCGCGTCGCGTTCTTCGCGCCTCTGCTTAAGAGTTTTCGCTGCGTTTGCTACCACAGTCGCAGCCAGTTCGAAATCGGTAATATATTTGGGCATGCCGTCCATTTGAATGTCTACTGCAGAATCCCACTGCCACTCCTCTTCTCTCGACACCGTCACCGGCGCTCGTAATTGGATATCTTGCAATACGTTTATCTTTCCGGATTGGGTGTTAGGATTGACGCCCACATCCTGTGTCTCCTTGTTCTGGCCTGGAGGAGTACCGCGGTCGTCTCGTATCTCTCCTGATGCGGTGGAACCGCAGGCATCCATTGCTCCTTAGTTCGTGGAAATCCGTCCACGGTATCCTCTGTTAATGCCCGGAAAACGTCCAGGGTTTCATCGGCGACCTCTTCTGGTCTCTTGGTAGGTCGAGCGTTGTTGGGCCCCGATACCGGTGTCGGAGAGGGTTGTGTAGCCACTCGTTTTGAAGGGGAGGAAATCCCCTGTACTCCTGACCGAGTCCCGAGGGCGGTGGAGGCTCCTGAGGGACGCCAAGCGCCCGTAATGGCGGATACGGGGAATTCACATCCCTCGATGTTCGGTTCGGCAATGCCCGCCACTGTGGTAGTCGGTGGTCGTAATTTCTCGGCGGCTTGGTTGCTATTCAACTCGGCGAGAGCTTGCCTCGCACCTTGCACCGTAAAGTACTGCTTGTTTCCCGCACTGTCACGCAGGGGTAGCGCAGCAAAACCCATCACCTTGGCCAGCCTCCGTCTCTGGGTGCGTCGGTAATAGGTCCTGCTCCGCGCCCGCGTGGCAGTCCGGGAATCGTCCGCTGTTTTCACCGCTTCGGCAGGTGCTGGGGAATTCCCCAGAGCCGAAGCCGGTGCTAGGCTGACAGCCTCATCGGCAGATGCCAGGGAGCACTCCTGAACCGAAGCGGGGAACCCTTCACCACCGCATCGGCAGCTCTGAGAATGCCTCAACCGAAACTCCCTGTGGAGGCAAGTCAGGAGTGTCTATGGGGCTCCATTCTTCTGGCTGGTTAGGAATGAAAGATCTGTTTAAAATTTCCAAAAACTTTAATTTCATTAAACTTGCTAGTTTTTCACAAATTTCTCGATTACTATTAGTTATTGACATTTCTTACTTTATTCAAAACTACAAACTGATTAATAAAATCATTTTTAAACAAAAAAAAAACAAATAAACGAGTTACAAACAAATAACAAGGGCTCAGCCGGTGTGGAGACCAGGGCTTTCCGCGACCACGGTAATCTTTAACAACAAACAATTTATTTACACTAATTTTCCGAGAACAGAACAAAACAAAACAACAAACAAAAACCTTTTCTTATTAACCCTAAACCGATAACGAAACTATATTTACAACTTTTAATTTTTTAAACACACTCAAAAACGATAAATACTCCTGGTTAACACACACACCTCGGAGAAGGGAGCACCACGATGGCGACAGCTCTTGCGTTGTTAACGCATTGCCAATCAAGCATCCACTGCGAACCTAAAAGCTTGTTACGGATTCGGCAGTGATGCTGATTAAATGCGTTCACGTAAGATGTCGGCACGTGGTGCTTCTTCCAAAGGTGTGTGGTTCCCAGGGCGTTATCGTTTTCGTTTTAAGCGTGTTAAATTAAAAGTATTTTCGGTTTTGTTATCGGTTTAGTATTAATAAGAAAAGGGTTTTCTTTTCTTTGTTTGTTGTTTTGTTTTATTCTGTTTCGGAAAATCGTGTAAATAAATAGTTTGTTGTTGAAGTCTACCGCGGTCGCGGAAAAGCGCTGGTCTCCACACCGGCTGGTCTCTTCCTTAATTGTTTGTAACTTGTTTGCTCGTTATTCTGTTTTGTTTTGTTTTGTTTAAAGAAAAGAATTTTAACACTCGGGTTGTAGTTTTTAAAAAAATAAAGTAAGAAATGTCAGATGTTAATAATCGTGAAGTTTGTGAAAAACTAGCAAGTTTGATGAGATTAAAGTTTTTAGAAATCTTACACAAATCTTTTATTCATAACCAGCCAGGAGAAAGGAGCCCCATAGACACTCCTGACTTGCCTGCCTCGGCACAGGGGAGTTCTCCCGGTGCTGCCGATGGGGTGATCCAGTCACTGCCGACTTAGGCTCTGAGGCATTCCTCGTAGCTGCCGATGGGTGGTGAAGGGTTCACCCGCTTCGGTTCAGGGTGCCCCATCTGGATGAGGCTTCGCGCCCGGATTCGGCTCTGGGGAATTTCCCCACCTGCGCGAAAAAGTTCCGGACTGCCCGCGGGCCGGGGGCAAACTATATCGGCGTATTCAGCGACGGAGGTTGATCATAGTAAAGGTTTTGCTGCGCTACCTGGGAAGGGGGAAAAATACCTCACAGTACAAGGTGCGAGGCAACTCTCGCCGAAAAAACAACCAGGCCGCAAATTACGACTACCAACTACCACAGTAGCGGGCATAGCTGAACCAGCCATCAAGGGATGTGAATTCCCCGTCTCCGCCATCACGGGCGCTTGGCATTCATCAGGGGCCCCACCCTCTCGGGATTGAGTCAGGAGGCAGAGGACCCTCCTGTAAACAAGGCTATCACCCCCTCCGCCCGGATTGGGACCTACCGCTCGACCTCCGGAGGCAGAAGAGCCGCCGTGACATCCTGGGTCTTTTGGGTGTTAGCGGAGGATACCGTGGGCGGGTTTAGGACGCAATGGACCCGTCCCCACCGCATCAGGAGGACCCACCACAACCGGGACTCCTCCGGTAGTCAGAACCGGGAAAAAGGGATGTGGGCGTCCCCCCCAAACCGGAAGAATAAATGTATTACAAAGATATAAATTGGGGCGCCGGGAGGGAGAAGAAAGTGCATTGGGCTCATAGACCCGGGCGGCATGCCCAGGTTATATTACAGACTTCGAGCCCGCGGCTGTGGTAGCGAACGCAGCAATTCTTCAGCAGAGGCGCGGGCGACGCCCGGCGAACATGTTCGGGGATAGTAAGAAGATTCGGAATTTGTACCTGTAATTAAGAGGAACCGCCTCCGAGATTGGCTCGGCGCGAAGCTGTCGGCCCCAGCCTGGTAAACATACCAGGGCCCCTGAGATGAACCACGGGGTTGATGCTGATCCCACAAGTACTAGAGATGCCAGCCCCGCGCATCTAAGCTTGTCTCCATCGGGAAATAATAAAGTCACTCTTCTTTTTATATGCGGGAAAGGTAAGTATGGTTCTTCACAGGTATGTCACCTTCACTGTGACACCTAGTCCTTTGTATTGCGCCAGCTAGCTCGTTTTGGGAACAGGACTCTACCTTTACCCCGATGGCTGGGGCCCCATCACGATCCATACCTGGGCCGGCGTCTCCAGAACGATGTGGACCGACCCTTGGTATCCTTTCCTTGTGTTGTTTCCCCTATTACACGGGTTCTGTGTCCCTTTCGGTGGTGTCCTTATCATTATGCCGTATTTATCCGTTTTCCTTGAGAACTCAGGTTCCACCGTGGTTCTGGTACTTCCACTCACTTCCGGGTTCTCCTAATTCTCTTCTTATAAAATCCCAGCCAGTTCCGTGGCTGGTGTCCCTTAATATTAGCACCTAGTGCACTTCCTCCTTGACTCGCGCTTACGACGCGTCTCCCGTCGTTGCCTAAAGTCCACCGCGGTTCGGCCGGGTTTAGATATCTTCCTTTCTACTATCTCTTACTTCCTGCTAACTTTCAGCCGTCTAGAGCCCCGGTGGATCGCAGAGGCGGCACCTAGTGCAGCACCTTCGATGCGGCTCCCTTCCGGCGACTCTCCCAACAGTTCTGGGCACGCACCGCCCTTAATTCCTAAAACAATCCCTTCTAATCCTCGGCCCCAATGTGCCGGTAAAACCTCCTAATCCTAGGAGAACGGTGTCCCTTACTTCTATGCCACCTTCTTCGTAGCTTTCTCTCTTCCGCGTATCCACCGCGCGCGCGACAGGTGCCAATCAACTTCCTCAGAAGCGACAGCGTCCTGTACGATAAACCGCGTAACTTTTACCCACGGTGCCCGTTGGGGAATGGAAAATGATAACATTATATGTTATCATTTTCGATGTTTTGGATAAATGATAATAAATTAGTAGCTTTCTAAATAGGATCGGTTATATTAATTAATTAGTTTGTTAGGTCTTTTAAGAATCTTCTGATTTCTAAAAAATTGATTTGTTTTAAGCAATTAAAGAGCTCTTTGAGGTCACTAACCTGTTGTATAGCTTCCCCTGTGGTATTTGAGCTGCCGTCTGCGTCTCGCTGTTTTGGCATTTCTCCCCCAAGACTTGGAAAGGCGGTATTGTATTGTGCTGATCCGGGTGGCTCCGGGGGTAGGTTGGCTGGTTAGAGGTTACAGTTGGGACCACTTGCCCTGGTTCTAGCTGGGCCACATGCCTTGGCCGTTGTGCAAGGGTTTTGTTTTGGTATTGGTGCGACAATGTAAGTGTTGGTTCTTTTTGGTTGGTTTTCTTAAATTTTTCTAAGTTTAAATTGGTACACAGAGCAGGTTTCGTTGTTTGCTTTATGTGCCCCCTGGCAGTTGGCACATTTTTCCGCTTGGGTATTAGTGCATTCAGTGGTGATGTGTAGTTCTGCACAATGTATGCATTTGGGTTAGCGATGGCAAAATGTCGTCGCATGCTCCCATGCCTGACACTTTTTACATTGTATAATGGGCTTAGGGCTACTTTTTCGCTCCTACCTTACTGCTACGTTGCTAATAGGGTAAGGTCGGGTATATAGTACCGATTTTCAGTTTTTCCAGACCTGTGTTTAAAGATGAAATTAGTTATTAAAGTAAAAAACTGGCAAACAATAATACACATTTCCTTAGCATTTAAACATGGTTATATGTGTACTGAAAAATAACTACTTTAAAGAAAGTTAAAAATATAAGGCACTGCAAATAGTACGAGTTGCCAAACTCGTCGGATAAATCGTACCAGTGGTTTTTAAATCGAACCGATAAGGTTTTAAATGCAATTTTCACCCTTGGTATTTTTTCGATTTTTTGCCGCTTCCTGCACAAGAGGTATGAGCCCATTTCTTTCAGTTTAAACACTGAACCATGTCTTTGACTATATTTTCTTCACAAATATGACAAAACCAATCACCTGGATTAAAAGAGATCTCAATATTGTTTTTTTCTAGTATAGGTGACTGGGGGCGGTGAAACCTGAAGTGCTGGGCTTTTCCGGATTTTCCATCGCATTTAAAGAAGTGGATGGTACAAACACCTTTTTTTAACTTGTGTTGCTTTATTTTTTTGTTGCGTTTGTTGAGATTCTAAGTCGTCTTAGTAGGTGTAGGGTGTACTGCTTAAAATGACAGCCGGTTGAGATATCTTACGTTTTTTTCCATTATTCTTTTGCTCTGGCAATGGACAAATTTCATCGATAGAAACATCAAGACCATCTTTGTTACTTTGTGATAGTTGACTTTCGTTTCCTGACTCGATATTCTTTTCGGTATTTTCAGTGTTGTTAAGTTCTCTTGCATCTATTGGGTTTTGGTTATCTGCAGCTTGGTTAAAATATTCTGGCACATCATTGTTGTTTGATTCATTCTCGAGTAATAAACTTGCAGCAACAAAATCAGCTTCTGGGAAAACTGTCGGATCAACAGGCCAGACTCCAGTTCTTTTGAAACCGTTAGCAATAGTGCTTATGGTCGCAGTTTTTGAAAGGGCATCAGACAATAGTGCTGTCATGTTATAATGAGAAACAGTACTGCCAGGGTTCGTTCTCGGGAAGGTTTTAACAGCCTGGGAGAAGTAGGTTTCCATAGGCTTAAAAAAACTGACATCCAAGGGCTGTAAGCGATGTGTTGTATGTCCAGGAAGCTGTAAGAGCACGATACCATGTTTTTTAGCCAAAATCAGCGCATCCAAATTTTTTGAATTTGTTGTATGTCCATCGAGCAACAGAAGCACTTTTTCTTCTGGACTGGGTTTCACATGTTTAATAAAATGTTTTAACCATGTAACAAAGAGTTCGGTATTAATATAACCAGTCTCAGAGATAGTGACAATAGCTCCAGGAGGTGCACCAATTGCAAGCTCAGGAGCCATACGTTTTCGTTTAAAAATAATCATGGGGGGAATACACTGACCTGCAGCACTAGCACAGCAAACAATGGTGGTGTTTACCCCTATCTCACCACTTGATATGCCACCAACTTGATGCTTACATTTTTTTGCTATTATTTTTTGATTTTTCTTTTGCACCGTTGAAAAACCACTTTCATCAACGTTAAAAATGGTGAGTGCTGAAAGCAAATGTAATATGCTTTCAGCCCCTGTTAATAGATGTCTGATAGATGTAATGATAGATATATGAATGATATAATAGATGTCTGTAGTTTGTGTGGATTTGGTATATTTTCTTTATTGTCAATTGGTGTGTTGCTTCGAGTTCTTCTCTAATGTCTGAGGGCGAGGGTTGGTGATCCAAGCCCTTGAGAATGAAGGGGTGTGTTCTGTCATTTTCTGTAGCGTATGTGTGCCATTGGTTTTCTTTGTTTTCTTCAAGTAGTTGTACATATTTAAAATATTCGTCTGCGTCTTGTGCGGTGATTATAGTGGTGTTCTTTGCGTAAGTTATTTTGTACCCCTTTTTTAAAATTTATCGTAGGTCGTGGTGGAATTTTTGGGCAGCTTGTTGATTTCTTATTACCCCCTGCAGGATGATAGGGGGTGTTTTTGTTGTTTTTTTGTTGGTTTGTGGGTTTGTGCTTGTTGCGGTTCCGGTTGTTGGTCCTGTTGTTTTTCTTTTTTCTGTAGTAGTCGGGGGGGTTGGTTTGGTGTGGAGGTTGTTCTTGGGTCTTCTTGTTCTTCTGGGTCATCTGTTTGTAGTGTCTCATATCGTTTGCGTGTGGGAATGTTGTATGTTCTTTGGGGTTGTAGGTACTGGTTTATAGAGAATTTACCCTTTTGGGGTGGGTC
Source organism: Listronotus oregonensis (assembly GCA_019359885.1). Classification (NCBI taxonomy): domain Eukaryota; kingdom Metazoa; phylum Arthropoda; class Insecta; order Coleoptera; family Curculionidae; genus Listronotus; species Listronotus oregonensis. The sequence goes on from JAHBCN010002764.1 coordinate 62,423, forward strand.
CTCGGGACTGTCGTCTGCGGACTTCGGTTTCTTTTCCTTGTTGTTTTTTGTGGTGTTGTTTGTTGTGCTTGGGTTGTCTCCATGTCGCTTTCGCTGCTACTTTCGTCATCGCTGTCTGTTATTGGCCCCGTGGATGCACTTTGGAGATTTAAAGGGGCAGCTAGGCTGGTTTCAAATTTCCCTTTATGTGCTATTTTTTGATTTGTGCTCACTGGTGTGTCCTGAATGTTGTCTTGTGGCACTTGGTCGGGTGTTTTTAATCTTATATGGTGAACTATAGTTTTAACTGTTGGTGGTCCCTTGACGAGTTCGTATAGTAAGTCGTAGCATTCTTCCGGACTGGATAAAAATATAGTAACTGGCGGAGGTCCGCCAGTTATAATTTAAAAAGTTGTTGTGCTAAATTCCTTAGCACGTCCGTCGGTTATACTAGTTTTTATGTGTATTAGAGTCAAGTGTATCACTGTGAAAAAACTATAGATAGCAACTTGCCGGCTATAATCGACTGGCTTGGGCCGAGGCCGAGGCGTGAATGTCCAATTTCCAATTTCATAATGCTTGATTGCGATGTTTCTTCGTGGTCAAAAAGCCTTAAAGTAAATATAAATATATATATATATATATATATATATATATATATATATATATATATATATATATATATATATATATATATATATATATATATATATATATATATATATATATATATATATATATATATATATATATATATATATATATATATATATATATATATATTAAACAAATTTGTGATGAATGTGAAACTTGTATAAAAAATAAGTCAAGGATGAAGACAAAATTTATGTTTATTTATGTTTAATGTAATGCACACTGGAGTGTTCCAAAAAGTTTTATAAAATTTCAATCTTTTTTTTTGTCTTCTTAATTTGAAAACGTTCACATTCTTTATTAAAATCTTTAATCCATTGGAAAGCATTTGAGGTTCTGCCGGTGAATTTTTCAATCATGAAATCTTTTGCAATTTTTCCTAAATTTTGAGTTTCAGATGTTTTTGTTTTTTTTTTTCTTCAAGTAATTTCTCCAACAGATTTTCCAACATTTGATTTGAGCCACTAGGCATAGATTCAGCCTTATTTGTTTTTTCCATAATTTCTTCCAGGTAAAAATCATTAAACTGCAAGTTTTGATCCCCATCAAATAACTTTTTGTTATAGCATCTGTCAAAGTTATCCATATACTTCTTGTTTGGTGTCTTTTAGTTAATGATTTTTTTACCTTAGCATAGTTTGAGGTATTTGTTATTGCTTTATGAAAAGTGCAGGTTGAAACTCTGCTGGAATTACAAAAATCTTTCCATCAGGTGTAGCTATAGAGGTTATGCATATAATGTTTGATTTTCCATCTGATTCAGGTTTCACCGTAAACTCAAATTTTAACTTTTCCATATTTTGAAATATTTGGAAAATGTTGTTTTATAATATTATTATAGATACTCTTGTGTATTTCTTCAACTGAGGTTAATGAAACAAAGACGAAATTGCGTTTCTCTGTAAGAACAAAAGTTTTATTTAGTATTTTACATTAAACAAATTACAATAATAAAATTTTGTATAACAACGATTCACTCACCTGTAAGAACAAAAAAAAACAAAATTTAAAGCCATATTTCAGGTTTAGTTGATATCTTTAGCAAAAGTTTTTAATAATAATTACAACTGTTTATATCCACAATTTTTTTATTTGACAATGTCTCAACTGTCAGTTGTGACAGACATTTGATAGAACTTTGTAGATAACGCGGCAAATTCAAACTCCCAGAACATCATTCAAATTTAAGAAAAGCAACAACTTAAATAAATGAGTGATTTTTTTACATATATATATATATATATATATATATATATATATATATATATATATATATATATATATATATATATATATATATATATATATATATATATATATTAATATATATATATATATATATATATATATATATATATATATATATATATATATATATATATATATATATATATATATATATATATTTTTTAAGGTTTTTAAACCCCCGAAGAAACATCGCAACCAAACCAACCAGAGGGGGTTTCCCCAAGTAAATAAATATAATTTATATCTATATAACTTTCAATGTTTATGCTTCAGATAAGATTTTTGTTGATTTATTCGATTTAGCTGTTATGTTTTATTTTAACAGAGAAAAGTTACAAAAAACCTGCTTGATATGATGGGGTAAAAAGGCGCTGTGGGAACCAAGTTGGTCTGTTTATCCCGTCTTGGTATGCTGATTAATTCGTTTTTCTTTTAATATTTCCACTCATTAACAGTTACACATTCATTTAAACATATGTACAACTCATTCATACAGATCTATTTTGGTTTTTAGTTTTTGGGTTTTCTTAATTGCTGTTTTGGTCTAGATTATTAGGTCGGAAAATTGTTAGTATTGGTTATTTATTTTGTTTATTATGTTCGGGATTATTAGGAATATTAAGGAGATAAGAGAAATTGGGATTAACCCATCCCCGAAAAAAAAAAGGTAGTCTTGTTATGGTTTGTTTTATTATTATTGTGATGGCTTAACTGCGTCGGGTTTTTCTAGTAAGAATAGAGGTTGGCAGCTTTTCTTATAAATTTATTTGTCAAAGATTAGATGTGTTTATCTATCCTTGGTATATTAGTCATGTTATGTAGGTCCAGTATCTTATTTTGGTACCGCTGCACCTCGTCATTTGAGTGTCACTTATACTGCACCATATTGGAGCATAAGTTAATGTGGGTCTAATAATTTGTTTGGATAGTATAAGTTTATTTCGGGGCAGGAGACGGGGGTTTTTGGGGATTGCATAAAAAGCTATTCATTGCTAAATAGGCTCTATGCAATTTTTGGGGCCCCCCTGCCAGTACCTAACCATTTAGGCTATTTCCTCGTTGGTGGAAAAAATATTTCTGACATATAACCTCAGTCTGAAATTTTAGAGGTTATTTTCTTCGAAATGGCTTGCCATTCGACGCTATTTTTTTAAAGGGGGGTTAAAACCCCGCTCGAAGGATCCTCACCTTAACGAAGGCATTAGCCGGGTGAGCGGGCTTGCGTGTTCTTATAATTCTAGAGCTGACCGGTAGGGCCACCCAAGGGGGGAAATCTAAAAAGAACCAGACTAAGAAGGATCCAAACCCCAATCCAGTGGCGTTATGCGACCCGTACCGAAGAAGGGGAAGGTACCGGGGTCAAAAGGTGTCGTGAACGGAGCCTCTGGGAAAAAGGGGGACCTCCGCAGGCGCTGACCACTTTTCCCCAATACGGGGATCTTTATGGGAGACCAAAAAATTTAAAATAATAAAAAACACAAGGAGGGGGGAAAGACGGGATTCAGGGTCCTCCTCAGCGGAACCCGATAAACATCTCTATCGTGGAGGTCGTGACGGACCACGACAGGGTTTCGAGGGGGTCGTGACGGACCACGATAGCGAAACATTTGTGGGCATCCGGGGGCCCCAAGAAATTTAGATACGGGGGCAAAAAACATGGACCTCAAATCCAAAAAAAAAAGAAACTCTCCGGGGCGCAGAAAAAAAAACGACAAAGAGAAAAAGAACCGGGGGGAACATGGTGTGTTCTTGTTAGTTGAAGTTAGGTTCGCCAGTTATCAACTACATGCTAAGAAGTCAAACCTTTTTATAAAACTGATTTTTTTAAGGTCGTATAATCATTAATACAATTGATTCCTACCAACTAATCTTTACAACTGTTCTTCTCGTTTACAAAACAAGTTATTATATATATATATATATATATATATATATATATATATATATATATATATATATATATATATATATATATATATATATATATATATATATATATATATATATATATATATATAAAACATTAAACAATATCAAAAAAAATATATATATTTACAATAAACATACAAGTTGTTATATATTAACAATAAACAATAATGTTAAACATATTGCAACTGCTAACCTTTTATGGTCAGGTACGTTAAATAAAACACTGACATTTAAGGATTTAGATTTTAACTACTAACAAGGTTGTCCTGGATTTTGCGACAATGAACAATTTTAAAAACAATTTAAAGATTATTAGGTAACCTTTTTTTTTTTAACCCCAAAACCCCAGCACCCTTTTTCCCGGAAAAAAAATAAAAAAAATGTTGTCCCCAATTTTTTTTTCATTTTGCTAACCTATATATATGTACAATTTAAGACTTACTTCTAACTAAAATAAAGGTTTAATAATGTTTGTATTTTTTTTTCCAAGCTTTATTATTTACATCTAAAACTACATTAGGACTCTTAATATCTAAAATTTTATATGGACCTTTAAACAAAGGGGCTAATTTATTTTCAAATTTTTTTTATTTTCTACGAGGACCACGTCTCCAATTTTATAATTATAGTTATTATTTTTTTTATTAGAGTCTATATTAACACGCTTAGTTTTTGAAATAATTAAGTTATTTTTTGCATCGTCTGTAATCTAAATTTAAACTCGAATGGGTAATCTTCAAAATTATAAATAGTATCGATTCGATTTTTAATGTTCGGGGGGATTTTTTACTTTGCCAAACACAAGTTTATATGGTGAAAAAGGCCGATGAAGTTTTTATATGAAAAACGCCAATTTTGACACCCAATCGCTCCAATTACTTTCTTTTTTTTGACAATTGCATACGCAAATACGCACCCAAATGCTTATGCGAATTTTCCAGACCGCCAAGCGTTTTGATGGTGAATTCAATTGTTGTATCTCCAAAAATTTTAAAAACCTCTTTAAACGTGCTAGACACGAATTCCGTACCTTGGTCGGTCAGAATTTCACAAGGTATCCCATATCGTAGTATAAAGTTTTCTACGAACGCCTTTGCTACCGTTTTAGCCTCTTTATCTTCTATTGGATATCCTTCCACAAACTTCGTCAAGTCGCACTGAAGTGTCAAAATGTACTTTTTATTCTGGCTATTCACGGGGAGAGGGCCTACAAGGTCAAGTACTACCTTTTCAAACGCTGATTTAGCCGTGCTTGTTATTACCATTGATACCTTTTTCGGATTTGAATGCTTATACCTTTGGCAATTATCACAATTCTTGACAAAGTGGCTTACGTCTTCCTTGAGACCTTGTCAAAAATATATCGTTTCCTTATATTGTCTTACATGCGTTGTACACCCGCATATCCGCCTGTTGGTAACGTGTGAAAATCGTTTAAGATTATTGTTTAACTTTTTGTCTTCTATGCGTTCCGCATCTCCAACTATATTTATTTTTATAGTCAGTCCTAACATATGCGATTTACATTTATTTAATAATTTTAAAAATTTAGTATTTTCTGCATCTCTTAATATATATATTTCCGGAATATTCTTTTCTGTGCATAATTTGTCCAGATGTCTCAACGATGTACCTAAGTCATACGCTGATCGACTGTTCTGGTAAAAATAAATAATTTGTGAATTCACATCGTAAATAAAATTATCAAAGTACTGATAAAAACGTAGTTTTTTAAGTTTCGTAAATTCTGTTTTAGACATTACCCTTAGTTCAGTTGTGTCACTGGGACGTTTTAAAACCTCAAGTACAACAGGGTGATCAAGCCTATTGTCTTCGGCCTCTACGTCTTTTGTCACTACGGTTGTGCCAAAACCCGCGCTGTCTCTAGCTTGCGCTCTAGTTAACAGACTCACACTTTTACATATTTTTTCCTTCATTTCTTTTAATTCTTTGGATTCTATAGTTACACGGATAGTGCATCCGCTGTAACATTTTCCGAACCTTTGACATAGGGACCAAAATTTATTCTTCCGACACTAACCTAAACTTTGTTAACCCGTTGATGGATTTGCTAATTTGAATAAATAAATTAACGGTCGATGGTCGGGTAAAATCTTAAACTTTCTAGCGAATAGGTATGGCCTGAAATGTTTTACTCCCAGACGATCGCCAAAAGCTCTTTTTCAATTATGCAAAAAGTTTCTTTCTGCCTTATTTAATGTTCTGGAAGCAAAGGCGACCGGCCTGTCATTTGAATTTGACAAAATCGCACCAATTGCGAATAAACTTCCTGTAGTAATTAGCAAATGCGACAAATAGCTTTACTTCTTCTGTGCTTTTTGGAACTGGATAGTTGGTCATATCATGAATTTTTTCGGATCCGGTGAAATTCTATCTGTTGATATGATATGCCCTAGGTAGAGAATTTCCTTCTTTAAGAACTCGCATTTCTTAGGATTAACTTTTAAGTTAGCTTCTCTGAGCCTCTGAAAAACTTTTAACAAATTCCTGTTATGGTTCTGTAAAGAGTTACCAAAGACAATTAAATCGTCCAAGTAGACAAAGCATGCGTCATAGTTTAATCCAGCCATAGTCACAGTCATGAGCCTCGAAAATGCACCTGGGCTAATTTTTAGGCCCATAGGCAATCTTTTCATCTGGAATTGGCCTCTTTCTGTCATAAATGCAGTGCAAGGTCGGATTTTAGGATGTAATTCTACCTGGTAGTATCCCTGTGCTAAGTCTAAATGGGAGAAATATATTGCTCCAGACAAGGAGTCTAACATCTCGGTAATGTTTGGCAATGAGAACTTCTCGTTGACCTTTAACTTTTTATTAAGCATCACTATACGATCTGATTTAACACCATTACTGTCCGCTTTCTTTGGCACAATCAGCAAGGGTGATGACCATTCCGATTTTGTTTTCTCAATAATGCTATTTCGTAACATTTTCCCGATTTGTTTATGTATTTCCTCTTTTTGGGCATGTAAAAATCTCGATGGTATTTTGGCAAAAGGACGAATACGCCATTTTCACGATTTTACAGGAGAACCCAAAAATTGTTTTAAATTACTAAGCTAATAAAAAGAGTCAAATTATTTATTTTAGCATTGTAATGTTATTTAAAAGACATTTTATATAGTTTTTTACCAATAACATAATGTTTTTGTAATAAAATTTTAAAAAAATTGGCTTATTCGCCTTTTTGCCTTATTATGTTTTAGGTACGTGGCAAATTCGTCTTTTTTTCGCCCTTTTTACTTCGTAATTTTTTTATTAATCGCCCTTTTTCCTATTCACAAAATTTAAAATTTAAAAGAATTTTAAAATATATTAGTAAATAATAATAGTATATTATATTTATTGAAGAAGAAATTAAAAAAACTGTGGTGTGTTTAATTCATTTATTAAAAAAAAACTTCTTATAATTATTAGAAAAATGCAGTGTGGTTCCATTCTGGAATTTTTTAGTTATCAACTTCGGATACCTGAAAAAATATAAAAATAAAATATTATAAATTTTTTAATATATTTGAACTTACTTCATCTTCTTCGTCTGTTTCCATTAGACAGTTTGGGACGGTTTGCTTTGTCGGCAAAGAAAGGGGTATTCCTCATGATACAAAATTGGAATAACTCCTGAAGGCATAATTTTTGAAGACCCTGGTATTTCTCCGTTGATATAGGTAGTTGGGTTTTTTTATAAGCCCTAGTGACATTACTTGCATTTTGTTTTAAGGTTCTATTGGTTTTCTTAAAAAAAACTCTACATGGTAACTCATTAGAGGATGATGAAAAAAAAATAAATATGTGGTCTGATTCTTCCTTTTCAAAAATTATTTTTCGTAAATCTCTAATTTTTATGGACAAACCATTATCTGTTTTTAACATAGTTGGAAATGTTTTACTTTGAAAAGTTTTCCACCCCAAAAATTTTTTGTGTGATAGCATGCTTACTTGGTATGGAGAATATTTAATTTTCGCATTTCGTATAAGCGTGGGCCATTGGGGAAGGGGGTGCCCAAACTTTTTTTTTCCTAAGACAGTTTTCATCGTAGCATGCACTGATTTTCTACCGGCATATAGCTGTGTCCTGTTAGTAGGAAGTTTGGGAAACCCTTTTTTAATTTTGGATTTTTTCATAAACCAGTTAATGGCAGAAATCATTTGGGGGTTTTTTTTTTTGGGCCCCCGAGCAATTGTCACAGTAGAGAAATACATTTTGAACTCGTCATCTCTTTCGTCAATAGTTTCTAAATATTTAACTACAATAGAACAAATCTCATTGAAAACCCCTTTTACCTTCCGTTTTTTTCCCAAAAAAAACAATCCACATGTCTGGTACCACTTTCATAAAAAGTCAAATTGTAGACCGCATATTTGCTAGTAAACCCAATTAAAAAGTTATCACCAGAAAAATTAAGCACTTTTTGCATATCGAACGATGTGCATAAAGTTAATTATTTAGAGATTTTGACAAGGCTTGATCTTGTTAAAATTTTTTTAAGAATCTCTTCCTTTTTTTAGCAAGTGCTTTCTATATTTCTCTGTAGCAACTTCTGAATGGGGACCTATAAGTCTATTATACTCTTCACATAGTAAACATTTATCCCTTTGGGAACATGGAATGTTATATTAAACTCTTCTTTAAAAATAGATTTAAACACAGCCAAACTAACAGAAGGTTTTTTTTTCTTTTTCTGTTTCAGCCTTATATATTCTGTGCAAATTGGAAATATTTTTAAGCTCGCTGGGTAAATATTTTCTTGTTGAATCCTTCCTACAATAATGTGAAGGAACAGCGGGCAAGGATTTAATAAATTCAATGACATTAGCTTTAACTTGATGTGCAGTCTTATTTTTTTTTGGGATGCCTTCCTCTTCGATCTATTTTGGAGCTTGAAAGTTCGTTTCTATTATATTCTGTATATCGTAGCAACTTATCACTTACATCCCAAAAAAGTTCATAAACATTTTTCGGCAAACTTTTACCATTGAACCTAACATAGGCAAGTAATAAGCCCTGGTTAAGTCCTTTTTCCGCTTTCTAGGTTACCCGAGGTCGTCTTTTTACTTTTCCCCAACTGAGATATTGCAAGCAATGAAATCCCTTTTGGGGCCGGTAGAATAATTCCCAAAATTGTTTAAATAAAGATTTTCTTGTCTTTTCATCAAAATCTTTGCATCGATTTGCCCCATTTGCCTAGTAAACAAGTATTGGGCTTAATTTTTTCGCTCTTTTTTCTCAATCCCTTTAAAATTTTGTATTTTTTACCCCCTTTTTCTCTTTTCCTTTTGATCTTGTCGTTTATTTATACCTTTTTTTTTTTTTAAGCCTAAAACTTGATTTTCTTTTTCTTTTTTTTTTCATTATGACTTGAATTTGCATTTGATGAACTTGTAGAACTACTTGTAGAAAGATTTTTAATATCAAATTTTCATCTGAATTATCTGTGTCAGAATGAAATGATGGGGGGGTGCCGAACATTTTGCAATTAGATGGACCGGGGGTTTTTTTTTTTATCTAGAGTCATAGATGGACCTGGATCGGACTGATTTAAGTCGTATTTTGTTACAGGTATATTGTCGGTCAAAAAAAAGAAAGGACAGTATCCCCAAAAACTGTTGGTAAATGGTACGGTTAATGAAACTAATCCCTTTTCATCTAATAAGTTATATCCATATTTTTTGACAACTTCCTGAGAAACATCTAAAGGGGCTAGAGATAAAGGAATGGCAGGGTTTGAATTGCTGTTACAAAAAGCCGCAGGTTCATACACATTTTGTCAGCTGCTTCTAATGCTAAATCGAAAAATTTTTTTGTTCTTTCCGACATTATGTCTTTATCTAAAATAAATATCAGATTTACGATCAGAGTTTTGTTACTTAAGAATTAGCAAAAATGATTTTGTAAGCATTTAAATATTTAAAATAAAAGAAGTGACTTAATACCCGGTTGAAAAGCGTGATTAGTACTTTAAATGTTTAAGAAAATGACAGATTTTGACAGGTTGTCTACTAAAACCATTGAATTACACTGACAGAACGTTATGTTAAACATTCTACACCTTGATTAACTTTTGTGCAACAGGGGTTATGTTATTCAAATTAATACTGCCTTTTTTAATTTTATGCAAAATTTAGTATTGTATTAACAACGGTTATCTCAATTTAGTTAAAATATTAATAAAGTTATAATTTAGATAAAATATTTGTTGCAAATTGCAAAAATAGCAATCAAATAGGAAATAAGTCTACAGGAAAGAAACCAGTAATCCAGCCTAGGAAAATATAAAAGGGCGAATATCTCATAAATACTAAAATGCAAAAGGTCGAATGTGTATTTTTTATTAAAAGGGAAAAGGCCGAAAAAGTCGTATAATTTTAAACCAATAAACGTTAAGAAATTCACGCATTAAAACAGCATTAATATAATTAAAAAACAAATACTTTTAAGCACAAAATAATATCTTAATACTTCCTTAAACGTTCTATACGCATCAAAACAATGACTTTAAACGCCGCACGTGCTCGCTCCCCACTTTTATGCTTTTAAATGTACGTTCGTCTTTTTCCAAGTTAAGAAATTTACGTTCGTCCAAGATATTAGTGTTTTAATTCCATAAAATTTCTAATATTTTATGAAAATGTTCGTCCTTTTGCCAATCCATTAACAACATAAATATATTGAAAAATATATAAATCCGCCAATCATGAAAAATGGCATATTCGCCCTTGCCAAAATACCATCGATCTGTACGGCTTCATATATACAGGTTGTCCATCCTCTTTTAACCTTATTTTTTGCCAATAGACATTGGTTACTGTTAAGGGGTCTTCCTTCAAGTAAAATATGTCTGCATACTTAACGCAAATGCTGTTAATCAAATCCCTTTCCTTGATATTTCCTGAAGGTGTATGTATCATATCAAGTACTTTTTCTACCCTTTCGACAGATATCTCACTCTTTTTAAAACGACATATATCATAATTGGCTAGTCTATTTAATTTTGGATGAAAATTCTTTACCCTAATTTCTCGTTCATTTACATTCATTATTCATACAGGGACTCTGTTTTTCTCCGGCTTTACTAAGGTACTTGCTATAATCACACCCTCACATACTACATCATTCATTACAAAATTCGTCAATTCATCCCAACAATATTTAATTACTTCGCATCTAGGGGGAATAATAGTATAATAATCACATTTAGATTGCAGTGGCACTACTATCTGTTTCCCACTTTTACTTTGTAAGAAAATCGAAAATGTTTCATAATTAATTATGGCTGAATATAAAGAAAAAAAATCCGCGCCTAAGACGCCATGAATATGAGAATCGAATTTTTTTACGACAACGAATTCATTGCAAGAACTCTCATTCTTAATTGAAAAATTAATATTAATTGTACCCATTGACAGTGTAGATCCGGCTATTCCTTGTATTTTCAGTTTTTTTGCTAGTATCTATCATTTTATTATTACATAAGGAATCCGAAAAAATACAAGAAATCTGCCCGTGTCGATTTAAAATAATAACTCATTCGCTCCATATTTCCTTACATAGTTTAACGCATTCATATTCAAATTAAAAATCTGTCCATACTGTTTACTTCCGCATGACTCAAAAAAACTGCTGTGTGTTGTTTGTGTTTTGATTTGAATTCTCGGCGCTACAGGTATTCTCGCTAGCGTTAGCAAGGTAAACTCGATTCTTACCTCTATTTCGACCTTGTTCGCCGTATTGATCTCATCCTTGGTTCCGATTAAACTGCTGCCTGTTGTGTATATTATTAGTACTATTGGTGTGGTTGTACTTATTATAATCCTTTCGGTAATTCCTATTACGATTTTCCTGGTTATTATGTGACCTGTAATTAAAATTTTTACGGCCTCTCATGTGAAATACACCTTGCCCTGCACAAGACTGAGGCTTTTATCGCGATTTTTTCGTTTATTCCGCGCACAACTCCCAATGTTGTGGCGTTATTGTTTGCCTGTGCTATTGTCAGGTCAAGCAGCAATGTTTCGACAAATTTCGCCTATTCGTCAATACTTTTGCCATCTTGTCTTATAGTATGTAATTGCGTGGATAAAACCGCTGGTGATTTTTTTTGTCAATAATCAGTTTCTCATATCCCCTAGTAAATGTTCAACCGTACCGTATGAACTTTTCTAACCTTAATTTGGCATTTTGGGTCAATTTTGTTTTTAAAACGTATTTAATTAATAAAGATTTCCCATTTTCGTCTATAAGCTCGCTGTATAACTCAATTGCGTCAATTAATTTTTTGGTGGCTTCTTCTTTACCATCCATGGACGGTAACAAAGATGTCGCGGTTCTTAAGTCAAATTTTTCCGCCATGTTTATTTCTTCGCCAGCCAGATAGTGGGTAGGGACAAGTACCTAGTTCGCCGCCTGCATGTAGGTTTTCACCCTTCGCCCGGCCGCGCAACAGCGCAACCGCGTTAACTCTCTATCTAGCATCGGAAACCACTCTCAAGACAACCCATGAGGGCCAGCGAGCAAGCTCGCTAGTCCTCTTCCCCCTCCCAGCATCCAAACTCACCCCCTCCCCGCCAAAGGACGAAGCAAGCCCCCGCCTCTGCCGGGGAGGGCGCGAGCACACTATAGCGGGGAAAGAAGACCCAACTTTCCTTTATTATATAACTTTTAACTATTTACAAACTTATATTACTATTATTATTAATAACAAAAAACAAAGGAAACAAGAGTTCTACACCGTGTTCGATACTTAACAATTCTAACCTACAAGTCAACAACAAGCACCAAGGGAGCTATACTTTAATCAAAGTCATCATCGCTGATGGCTTCCCCAGCCCATTCGTTAAAGGCGTCCACGATGTCCCTCACTCCCCGTCCGTCAACTCTTAGTTGTAAGTCTGTTTCTCCAAGTCTTCCAATAAACATGCGCCCTTCCTCCCCATACTTCTACTCCATAAAAAATTGCCACTTTCACCACTCTTTCATAAATGTCCTTTAGCAGCTGTGCCCTTCTTCCTTCTCTCGCTCTCAATCTGCCACATATCTTTCCTGCTACCTCACAGACCTTACCTCTTACCATCGTCAAGTGTTCTAAGAAGAGTTTTTGGCATCAAACTTGACTTCCAGGGTACTTAACTTCCTGTAGAAGCTCTACCCTTTCCCCATTGATTTTTACCACTGGCGGTCTTATTTTCCCCCTTTCTTCAATGAACATCATTTCAGTTTTTTTTTAGCATTATATTTTGCCCCAGCAGTTTTAGACCATTCTTGACACTCCCTCCATACCAAATCAAACCCCTTCTCTATTTTCTTTACTGACTTTCCTTAATTATTAGTATCTGATCGTCAGCATATGCCTGGCATTCAACAAACTCTTCCCCTCTTTCATTCAGCTGTTCCATTCGTCTAAACCATCCTTCCATGCCAATCAACCATAGAGTTGGCCCCAGGCTTGAACCCTGGGGACAACCCCATCTACCACTCGGGCGCTCCACCTGTCCACTTTTTACAGTTCTGTCGGTCAAATTCCCATACAATCCTTTCTTATTTTACCATTTACCCAGCTTTCTTCAGTTCATCATCGATTACCGGCGGCCGCTTACGTTGAAAGTATTTTTAAGGTCTAAGGTTATCACCAACTGGTGGTCGCCCTGTCCTTTGTTTCTTTAATTAGACCTGTGATTCTGGTCATCGCCTCCCTAGCCCCCATTCCTTCCCTAAAATCAAACTGTTTGGTATTAATCGACCCGTTTTTCTCCCCTGTGTGTTGTATCCTTCTATTAATTAATTTTTCTAGGACTCTACCCATGGTTGGTAGGAGACTTATTGGTCTCTCCCCTTCCGGTCCTTTAGGGATCCAGGTTACTTCCGCCTTCTTTCATACAGCTGGGAAATACCCTTCTTTGACGCACCTGTTATAAATACCTATTATGTAGACTTCCAATTCCTCCCTAATTACCCCCATAACCTCGTTCGGTATTCTGTCAGATGACATGACTTTCCGCTTTGGTAGGCTTTCGATGACCTCTCTCAGTTCATTCATGCTTATCTCATTTTCACCCTCGTCCCATTCTCTCTCTACCCTCCTTTCATACCTGTACAGGCTTTCCCTTTCATCTCCAGATAGTTTTGCGTGGTATTTTTCTAGCAGGATTTCATCCTTTTTTTCCTCTTCTGTCATGTATTTCCCGTCCCCTTTTACCACATTCCCCTTAACTTCCCGCTTTTTCCCTTTTAGATATTTCCAGACCCCCTCCCAGCTAACATTTCCTGCGTATTCATTCCTTTTCTCATATTAGGTTTTTGTTTGTCTTACTATTTTTTTATACGAATTGACTTCTACCCTCTTTAGCCTATCCCCATCTTCCCTTTACCTATTCCCCCTCCATATTCTCCTTGCCCTTGTCACCCTAGCCTTAGTTTGTGCTAGCTCTACATTCCAGAAGCCCCCTCTGTCCTCCACTGTTATTCGACGTCGTTTTATCGTGGATTTATATACTTTTGTACATAATTTCTGAAGATGTGTGGCTTCCCTTTCTATGCCCTCAATCCCGTCTCTTTCATCTATCGGATTAAATTCTGCCAGCCTACCCCTCAACCTGTCCCAATTCGTTCTATCATAGTCATTTACCCATTTAAACATCCTCTCCTTTAAGGGCGCTCCACATTCACGCGAGACATTCACGCGAGAATCTCCGGAGATTCTCTGCGAGAACTGTAGCGAGAACTTCTTTGGGTACACACTCTCACAAAGTTCTTAAATAGTTCTCACTACAGTTCTCGCGTTCGATGACGATGGACGCAGAAGTAACCGCTGCGACAAGTTTATTGTTATGCGCATTCGCATATTATAATTATGCGTATGCTAAAGGAGAAAAAGTTATTAAAAAGAAAGTGGCGAAAAAGAAGATGGTGGATGACAAGTATTCATCGTAATAGAACAAGGTAAGTACTTTTGAACGACTATGTAGGTATTTTATATTTTTTATGTCTCATGATTATTTAAAAAATCCTTGATCACGTTAAGATTTATTAATGCATCAACCAAAAAATGATCAACACTTATATAATAATCATGCTAATGAAATAACTTTCTCTTTTTACAGCCTAACTATGGATCAGCAGTTACATGAATTAGTGGCCGAACCATCAAATGAATTTAAAAAGTTTACTCGAATGTCTTCGGTGGATTTTGAATATTTATTGAATAAAGTGTCAACACAGATTTCTAAGCAAAATACTCAATTAAGGGAATCCATTCCAGCTCGGACACGTCTTGCAGTAACATTACGATACTTGGCCACAGGAGATGACTACCAAAGTCTTCATTTTTTATTTAAAATATCCCCACAAGTTATTTCGCAGATAATACCAGAAGTTTGTCAAGCCCTAAATGAAGCATTAAAGGAACATATAAAGGTATGTGTGAATGGCTGTTGCCACCTGTAAAAAAATACAATATGACATTTTATGATTATTTATTAAAAAACTTATTAAAATTAAAAGTAGGTATTACAACAATTTTTAAATGATACAAGTTAAATTTTACCAACGGATGCCCACTTACGACCTAATTACATTTTTTTAAGTGTCAAATCTAGTATCAAACAAATTGTTTTATTTATCACACAATTGAAAGGCTTCAATGATGATATTAGATGCAGCCTGGTTATTTTCCTGAACAAGTGAATTTGGCGAAATTGAACCTTCATAGGTTACAGTACCTATTTCTGCACTAGTGTTTGAATTAGGAATGTGAATAACTGGTGGGTAAATGACGTCATTCGACTGAATATTAATATTTGAATTTGGTGAGTTATGAATGATCGGTTCGGAATGTGAGGATGACGAGGTTCCAGGTCTCTGTTGATATTGATCGTGAGATGAGTTGCGTGATAGAATAAATTGACTGGCATGTTGTGACTGTGGTGACGGTGTTGGTACTGGTGATGAGAATTCAGAATGTACTGCATATTGAATATACATGCCATCTATATCATGCATAAATCTTAATCTTTTTTCTTCCGGTAATTTTCTCAATTTTGTAGCCAAAAGCTTTGCATACAAGTCACAATCATCGTCTTCTTTTGGAATTGGTTGAGGTGTATTTCTTTTAACAGTTGCATTAAACGTAGACAAGGCTTCCTTCATAACTTTTTCTGCTTGAAATACTTCGGTGGGGTGTTTTCGCCGACGAATTGTTGATGCATTTGTATTGACTGTATGACTTTGATCATCAGCTTGCGGATTTTGATTAGCCTGATTTTCTTCAAGTTCTTCATTTCTACTAGTAGACGGCTCCTCCTAAAATAGAAATAAATTAAAATGATTATTTTTATTGTTGCAGTTACCATCGTGCCCCGAAGAATGGCTACAAATCGAAAAAGACTTTGCATTGAAATTCCCGCGTGCTGTGGGATCAATAGATGGGAAACATATTGTTTTAGAATGTCCCATAAATTCCGGATCGGAATATTATAACTATAAAAGAACATTCAGTATAGTTTTGATGGCGTTGGTTGATAGTCACTACAATTTTATTTTCGCAGACATAGGCTGTCAAGGCAGAATTAGTGATGGCGGAGTTTTTACTAACACAGTTTTATGGTCAAAAATGCAGACAAATGACTTAAATTTACCACAACCACATCCGCTGCCTGGTTCAAACATCGACGTGCCATACATTTTTTTGGGAGACGGCGCTTTTGCCCTTTCGGAAAACATTATGAAACCCTATTCTGGAAATCACAACTTGGGATCCCCAAAACGAAAGTTTAATCAGATTTTGTCTGGAGCACGAGTAGTAGTTGAAAATACTTTCGGCATTTTGGTAACAAAATTTAGAATTTTCAAGAAACCAATAAATTTACAACCCGAAAAAGCCGCCTTGATAACGTTGACATGCATACTCTTACACAATTTCTTGAGACGAAGCACTACATCATCACACATCTATACACCTTCCGGAACTATAGATACTTATGACAATAATAATTTATTAATAGAGCCCGGCTCTTGGAGAGGAGAAATGGAGAGCACCTGTGCTATTCGAAATCCGCGACATATTCCACGGCGAGCGGCTCATCACGCAACAGAAATAAGAGATGAATTCGCTAAATATTTCAGTAGATAGGTTATGTACTGGTTGTCAATAGACATAAGTTGATTGTACTTACTATTAAAGGAAAACTTGCTGTATCGTCGAATAAGGCGTTTTTGTACTTTCCTATATGTAATAATAATTATAAGTAATAAAAGTTGCTGCTTACCGTATTTATTGTTTTCTTACATTTCGTAGTATCCCCAAAAAAAGAGTCTATTATTTCGTATGCGAACCATATCGGCTTGTAAACATCGTCGACACCTGCTCCAGAGTTTTCTGATTTCTTAACTTTATTTTTGTACCCTCTGTAGCTTGCAAATAACGATGTTTTTTTGTTTTTTAAGTCATCAATGGGTATTCCCATCAGTTCACTTAGACGACACCACGCATCATGGTTTTTCAGTTTATTTTTGTAGTCTTTTAAATTTGTATTCCATAGCACGGGTTCCGCTTGGAAATATTCCAAAAATTTCAACTCAAGTTCGTTTGTCCAAGTTACGCTCATATTGACGCCACAAGGTACACAATTACTTCCGTTCAAGCTGGCGGCGCGCGCTACTGAGAAACATGCGAGTGTGGAGTCAATACACGTTCTCGCCTGTTCTCACGTTCTCGCGCTCCTTTGTCTCGCGCCAAAAAACCGACAAAAAGTGGAGAAAAGCTGGAGAACAACGGAGAACAACGCGAGAACTTGAGAAATCGCTTCCACATTCACGTTTCTCGCATGTTTCTCGCGTTCTCGCGAGATTCTCTTGAGAATGTGGAGCGCCCTTTTCTTGTTAGTGTTAGTTAGTGCTAGTGTTATCACACTAGACCAGTTAATCACCTCACTCAGTATCGTACTAACTGCAGCATTTACCCTCTGTTGATGTTTCCGGTTGAACTGTATTTTTCCATTAACAAGCTTCGTCGTAGCGCTTTCAACCTCTTTTACCTTATCCTTTATTATCCTAATTGTGTTCTTTAGTGCTTTCAATGACACTGAGTTTTTTATGTCTAATAAGTCCCTTTCCCGGTTGGTTTCGGGTTTAAAGTGGGGTTTCCCCGGGCTCCTCCCTAGATTCCTTGCTTGCCTCTTCTAAGTCTTTTTTCCTTTTAATTTCTTTTATACTTTTCCGTTCCATTTCCCTATTCTTCTCTTGTTCCTCTGCTGCTCTTGCTTTTAATTTTTTTTTTTCCCTTCTTTTTCCTTTTCTTCTGGGTAGGGAAAATTCGTTAATCCTCATGCGGTCACTAATTAGATGACGAGGCATTTGGGTATTAGAAATGGCGCTACTCATATGTCAACGCTCGTTTATTGAGGGGAACCGACTTCGGCAAACTCACATAAGCCCAAAATCCCCCCAATTATAAAAGCGTGACGCGCTTTTTAAAAGGTCTAGGATGGGTCCCGAGCGGGAAAAAAAAATTTATAAGACAACCAGCCCTTGACGCAATAGTTGCGCTCCTGAGTGAAGCTCTGAGAGGTGGGTACTAGCCGGATTAAAATAAAAAAATATAATAGTGTAAAAGACAACAAAGCGAACATCTAAAAGTGCAAAAAGAAACACCTCCTGAGGGGATGTTGCTCTTTGTTAGGAGACACATACACAGACACATAAAAGCGCCCATCGAGTCCTAGCAACCGGGCAAA
This sequence comes from Listronotus oregonensis, assembly GCA_019359885.1. Taxonomy (NCBI): domain Eukaryota; kingdom Metazoa; phylum Arthropoda; class Insecta; order Coleoptera; family Curculionidae; genus Listronotus; species Listronotus oregonensis. The sequence goes on from JAHBCN010002764.1 coordinate 80,981, forward strand.
AGCCTTGTGTGTAATGATACTCCCGATGACTGCCCTGCACACTAAATCTCTGATGTCCAATTTGATGGCCTTTGGCGGTTTGGGGACCACCGGACTCTGGCGATCCCAAATGCCCCTGGCCCCTATGACTAGAGATCTCCCCGGATAAATGCGCTGGACGCCATCCACGAAACACGCATTGGTGTACAGCGCGCGCTTGTGCACACCAGCCAATGCGAGGGGCCCCGGGGCCCTTTCCCCCGGAATGCAGACATCGATAACAACCAAGTTCCTTTCATTAATAAGCACCAGGTCAGGTATGCGGAGGGCTCCGTTTGGGGCACCCGGGTCCGGTTTAATTTCAGGGGTAAAACCTCTATCTTTGGGGTTTTAGCCACATTCTTCACGATGTGGTCGTGTCTCTTGCTTCTAGCCCACCTCCCCAAGGAGGACGCTTTGTGACGTAGAGAGACCCCGACTCTCTCACATCCCGCACGACCGCCTCCGTTCGGCAGGTTCGAAGGAATGCCTCTGGTCGTAGGTTTTCCAAGTTGGATCGCCTGATAAAACCCCGGCGTCCAATACGGTGGTGGGTTGTATACCCAGGAACCACTTCCGCCACAGCCGTTCCCCTCAGCCCGTTGCCGATCTTTCAGCATCCAGCTTTATGATTCTCGATTTAAAATCATGGAAACATACATCCTCAGAGACAATATGCCTAGGCCTCCTTCTCTTACTGGAGCATGGATGTATGCATCCTGACTGCTTCTGCACAGGTGGAGAATCTTTCTCACCGTGATTCGAATCTTTTTGTCGGCCGATTTCAAGATTTTAAGTGTCAGCTTTAGGTTTTGCAAGCCATCTAGAAACTTAGGAATTATGAACGTTCAAAGAATGTGATTTTTCCCAGGGGGACGGCGCCACAGCCAGTCTAGTGAGCGTAAGGCCTAAATCTTCGATGTTCGGATTTAGTTGGCCAGTTGCGCAGTATTTATTGCCTAGATATTTAAAGAAGTCCCCTGGTAGGAGTTGATTTATAGGCGAGCCCCCAATATAAAACAATGGTCTGGTGATTTGGTTCATATGCTTGTTGGTGGGTTTTTTTCATTCAAGGAGGGAACACACTTTGTGCGCCCCCTGCGGGAAAAAACTCGTTCGTCAACTTGAGTAGCCTTTTTTCTTTTTGGGGTCAGAGGTCAAGATGTGGTAGTCCGCATAGCCGAGACACACATTCTGGTCCCATCCCCCAAAGGGAGGGCCACAGTTCTCCATCTCCATTTTCAGATTAATTCATCCAAGACCATGTTGAATAGTTGAGGCGATAGTGGGTCGCCTTGTTTCACTCCCCTGTTAACCTGGATCGGGCGAGTAGATGTGCCATCAGGAAGCACTATTTTAGTAGAGCAGTTTTCGTACCCGTCCATAACGAGGTCTGAAATCGCACTGCCGACGCCAAACCTCCTTAGTGCCCTCTTCACCGAATCATGGGAAACGGTTTCAAAGGCCTGGGCCGGAGGTCCAGCGCCAGCAGGTGATATGGCCTCAGGTTTTCTTGAGTATTTGATGGCACCTTAGACTGGGTTGTTGACTCCACCATCCCTTGCGGAAGCCGCGCTAGTTTGGGTGGAGTCTCACCCCACTCATCCGTCTACACAGCACTTTATTGAGCAGAGGAAGGTACGCACTGCTAATCGTGATCGGTCTAAGATTTTTAACATCTCCGGCATCGCCCCCTTTTGGTATCAATATTGCTCGGCTCTACTTCCAGCTAGCTGGATTGGCTCCAAAAAATAATGCTGCATTAAATAAGATCCCCAATTTGGGGAAACCCCTTCTGAGATCAAAGGTCTGCCCTCACCCGGGGCCGGCGGGTGGACGGCTGGCCTTTAAGGCGCCAGCCAGCCCCCCGGGAGACTGGCTGGTTCGCCACATCACATCATTAAGCTCAATTTGATCATCGCATGGGGGGTCTCAAGACGCAAAAATTCCTTCCACCTGGGACGCTGGGGGCCCGCCCATTGCCCGTCCCCAAAGGGAAAATCCTGAATTTATGTTCAGCAACTTTTGCTGGGTTTTTTTTTTGAATTTTTAACTTTTTAACAAGGAGAGCCCCCTGGCCCCCCGATTTTGATTAGTGGACATATGCATCGGGACGCTCAATCTTTGATTTGCATTCTCCACCCGCCGGGAGGCGTGTAGGTCAGGTAAGAAGAAGGGCCGTTCTGGCCCTTCTCCATCCCTAATTGTGTTTTTGTAAGATTTAAAAATTTTAAGTCGTCCCGAAAACGAGAGCCATTATTTAAAATAGTCTCAGGGACTCTTGAAGAGCAAGGGGTTCCGTCCCACCCCAACCCCGACGGGGTTGGGAAAATAGGAACGATCTTGCTCAACAAAGTGCTGTTTACTTCCCCCATGAGAAACATCATGATTATCTAGCGGGGAATCCCTCGTTAGTAGTGGGGGGCAAGCCCATGGGCCCTTCCCCCAGGGCCACGGCAGCGGCCCCGGGAAGCAAGATAACCTTGTAGGGTTGAAGGGGGGGTATTTAATACGTCCCCAAAATGATTTTTGGGGAAAGTTTCTGCCAGGTGTTATTAATGAAAAGGCCCGAAACAAGCCCCAGCTTTAGCCAATTGACCTTGCTTCCTCCTGTCGCCGGGGTGGCAGGGGGGTTATAACAGGTTCATACATTTCCTTTCCCAAGTTTTTAAAATCGACGGGATGAGCCTTTTCATGTGGGCAACACCAGCAAAGCAATTTCGACCGCCCAGTCACATCCCATTTGTCAGCCAGGAAAGGGGGTCCATGGCAGGACCCTGTCCGGGTTCCCCCCAGGGGAAATCCTTTCCACATACCATAGGTGACGAGACCGTTGTGTAAAGAGCAGCACCAAACGCGTTACGCCAATCTCAAGATGAAGGACGCGATAGATCCGGGGGATACCCCCGGGCCCCCCGCTGCAAAAAAGTGAAGAGGATTTCGTAGAGCGAACTGGGTTTTTTAAACAGGAAAAAAAAAGGGGGAAAATCAGACGAGTCGAGATTCAACCGTCTTTTTAAAGACGGGGGGCGTGAAGGCGATCTTTTCCCCCATAGAGCCCCCAGCCGTCCAGGGACGGGGGGTCCGGCAGTGGGAAGCAGAGGAGCAAAAAATCTCAAAAAAGGGCAAGCCCCAAAGCCAAACTAAGGGGACTGCCCAATATACAATATTTTAACCCCCAAAAAAAACAATAAACGAACGATCGCCCCAAAGTGCAAAGAGTACTCTTGTTTTCCCCCCAAGACCTACCCGACAATGCCCGGAGTCGATGCCCGCCCTTTACCTGTGGAGGTTTCTGACCCCCGTGGGTTTTTAAAGTGAAGCGTTGCCCCCTTTTGACTTGTGGTCGAAAACTCGACTACAAGCGGGCCCGTCCAAACCCATAAAGTGAAAAGGAAAAATTTTTTCGCACGAAGGGGCATATACCCCGCAGGGGGTCTTGGGCCGGGCCCCCGGACCATCTACCAAAGGGCACCAAGAGCGTATTCGCCCAATATCCAACTGTACCAGATTTCTGTATCACAGGGCTCACCCCCGGGGGTGCCGCATGCGGCAGTACCACCCTTTAGTCTCTATAAGCCGTCAGGGTCCTACCGCCAGGTTTCCTGGTTACAACGATTAACTGCACTGCTCAGAGCAACGCCCGTCCGGTGTAAGAACACTGTTGACCGCAAGGCGGAATCAAGGGTTTCCTAAGACTATTCCATGCACGGTCTACCTGGCCGTTAAGGACCGATGGTTTACACGGCTCAACTTGGATACTAGGACTCGAGCACCGAGCCCCGACGCCTCAAAACGTTGGCCGCTGCTGCCACCGGCGTGGATGAAGAACGGAGCTTGGCTCACTCGGATACTAGAGAACATTGGTGCTAGCGTCTCCGACACCTCAAACGATTGCCTATCGGTTCCTCCCACTTCTCAAGGGCTTCAGCAGCATGAAAGTATTTCCACAACTCCCGCCACCTACCCAGGGGGCCCCAGCACCCAGCCAACTTGCCCCTGCGAGGCTGACACCTAGCGGAGAGGCATTTAAGCCAGCCAAGTGGGGCTCCTCTTCACCCGCAGTACCTGTTTCGCATTCCACTACAGAATCGCACCCGACAGGTCACAGTTTGAATCGTATCTAGGACTCTATCACACATCTGTTGCCTGAGGTCGCGCCATCTTTGCCCAGGAAATTCTGGGATCGAGGCGCGGGTCCTCAAGCTTTAAGACCGAGAGCCGTGTGATCTGCACCAAGTTTATCTGGATTACGGGCTCATCGGACAGAAACCTGATGCTCCTTTCATCTCATCGCGACAAACTTGTCGTTCAGCCGTTGAACCAGAGCCCCGTTAGCCAGCAGCTGGGACCACCCAGCCCTGTTTCCAGTTCTTACCACGGGAGGTGGGGATGGTGGATGGCACCAGCTAGCTCGGATACTAGACCGAAGCTCCGACACCTCAAGCGACTGCTAGCGGAACTTATCTCCTTAA
>JAHBCN010002765.1:0-85387 GCA_019359885.1 Listronotus oregonensis
AACAAACCTTATTATAATATTTTTATGATTCAAGCAAAACAACCTTTAAAAAAAGGTAGGAAAGCGACAACAATAACGAACAAATTTATTTCTCTGATGCGTTCTACTCAATCGTAAAAATTTCGAATAGAAAATTTCAAAAATGACATTATGAATGACATGAGAATCCAAAATTTCGATGCGCATAATTTTAAAGCGATATTATACGTGTATGTATGCGACTCTGTGTATTTAAGATGAAGAAATAAACCGCTTGCTTGGAATATTGAAGAAGAGCCATTTGCATTATTAATAACCCTACACATACAATTTCCATTTGGAGATTTACCTAATATCATTTTTTTAAACATTCCTTTACAGTTAATCTGGAGACTTTCCCATTCAGTTTGTTTCTTCATCCCTAGACTGTCGTAACTATGAAAGCTGCTACGTGTAGAGATCTTCCTTTTTTTCCAAACGTTTAAATTTTTTATTCCTGTGTTTTTAAAATGTATTTGCTGCACGATACGTTAGTACCCTTTAGTACCTAACCTTCGTGGACTTTTGCAAAATAAAAAAGTTATCACAGGCAAATTGGGATAGATTTAAAAATACTTTGAGCCGCATGTTTACAATTTGAATAATTAAGCTGCATTTATAATCATATTGACCAATGGAGAGACTTTTTCTTTATTTGTTTTTGCTTACGTCATTTTCAAATGAAAAGGGCCACAGTGTAGACATTTATCCGGACTGCAATTCGGTTATAATACTTAAAGCTGCTGCAATTTCATATAAAATTTTATTGTCTAGGTTACGAGGTTATCGGTTGGAAACACACTCGCAAAAAGTTAATATCCACTTAAAATACAAATTTCACCGATGCAACGCAGCAATAAAAATTTGGAATAAAAAAGTATGCTGGAGTGATAATACCATTCATTTATACATATCTTGTTTTTGTTACTATAAACAACTACATAGCTTTAAGGAAAATAAAATTAATGTTTACTTAGAATTTATAGTAGGGGAGTCGACGATGCTAAATGGGAATTTACTCGAGCGTTATAGAGACCTATTGGGTTGCGAAGCTTATACTTCAAGTCCAAAATTTCTGTCAATGACGCATCGCTCGCTTTTAGAGTGCCCCGGGTTGTGTGGGGTTAGGGGAATCAATTCCAGTGGCGTATGCATTTTAGAAAATAAATGATAAAATTTCGTCAAAACATGAAAATATTTTTTACAAGCAAAAGTTATTTTCTTACATTTTCATCAACCCTTTAAATTAGTAACAAGCCTATATTATTTTGGCATTATTCGGATTAATGAAAAATGTAATTTTTTTGCTTAATTTTGCACACCTCCTATTTTGAGGTCATAGAACACAAATTTGAGTTTTTTGGCGATTTTTCAACGTTTTTCCAAAAAAAAACATTTTTTACTTTAATTTTACCTTCTCCGATTTTATATTGCTACATGAAAAAAATAATAAAATTTTAGTCTCAACAAAAATTTAAAAAAAGATGTAAAAGCAGAACGATAGACAATCCAAGTTACACCGACTTGCCAATTCACCACCGATCTTGCAATTTCAATATTAAATACGATATTCACACGCATTGCTTCATCAAAAATATCCACTATATAAGGAACACGAAAGCCCTGAGATCATCAGCTTGTAGAATCCAATAACTATTTCGGGTCTTTCGTGTTCCATATTTAGGATTTCCATATCGAGAATATTTTTGATCAAACATTGCGGGTCGAGCGAAGCAAGGTTCGCATACCTTATAAAAATGTCATAAAGAAAACTATTACAACTTGGTAACAGGTCAACATTTTTAGAATTTCGAGTTGAATTCGGACGTAAACGTTTTACCTACTTTTTATTGAAAATTAAGGTTTTTTCCTTACTTTTTAAGTGATTTTTTTTTAATATTAAAATAGTATGAGTTTTTTAAATATGTTTTCGTGCAAATGACAGAATTTAAAGGAATATGTCGTAAAATGGAATTAAACAATTCAATTATTATTATTTTTTAAATACTATAAGAGGCGGCCAAAAACACAGCTTCTGATTCATGTTTAACAATCGAAAAGTAAGGAGTGTGCAAAAAATAGCGAAAAAATCTCATTTTCCAGTATCCGAATAATTACTAATATTGTTTTTTTTGCCTTTTAAAACTTTGAATACCGTACGCGAAAAACATATCTCTGCAGCATCCAAAGTGGTTAGTTCTGGATTTCGTTCCCGAATCCCATGGTAAACATTTCTAACCATTATTCGTTCTTTTAACGTTAACTGGTTTTTTTTTGTAGGTGGATAGCTAGTTAAATGTTGGTTAATATTCATAGTTTACAGAATTAAAAGCACTTAACAACACTAAATCTTTATATACAATTATATACACTAAATAAGATAAACTATTATAAAATTGGCACAAAACAATATCTATATACTACAATAAATAAGAAATTTATAATATTTAGCAAATACTCTGTATAGCAATTAAATATTAAACTTACAAAATTTGTCCATAATCAATAATAACTAAATAAAATCATCGAACAGCACGAAAACACTGTCGATACGCTTATTTTCAAGTCTCTTCAAGTTGTAAACTAAGGAATGTGTGTTGCCACTTTTATTGTCTTCTCGATAACAATGATTTCAATACATATCGGCGTGCTATTTTAAGTGCGATCGCTGACGGGTAAGTTATTCTTGCGAATTATGACAACGTGGCGATAAAACTTTTGGCCGGTTCACTGTTATTTGAGCGGAAAAGTATATCATAGGCTTAAAAATCATTTATAGTGTTAGATTTTTATTCAGCCGCTTCGTCGGTTGGGTGGCCGGTATTAAATGAGTCACTGACAGAAATTTTGGACTTTAGGTATAGATGAGAAAAAGAAAACAAATGTTATATAATGTACACCTTTTCATCGGTGGGGGGAGCGTCTATAGATTTTCAAAAATGTAAAAAAACGCGTCGTATCGTAGTTACCATTCGTAACTATAAAAATTAAAAATGATCCGGATTCGTGATCCGATAAACAGGAATGGATATCCTGGATTCAATTCCTTTTTTTAATTAAAAAAGGAATCGTGATTCGTATTGGTGACTTGATTTCTTTATAAAGATCCGGATCCGTAAATTGATTCCTTTTTTGAAGAATACGGCCCAGATCTCTCATTATCCTTTGATGTTGTTAGTAAGTGTAAAGGGCTATTTGATTTATCGATGTATCAATTTATTGAATTAGTAAGCTGATATATCTGTCCAGCTCTACCCCCAGATAAAAATATCCCATTACAACCCTGTGCTTTATGCAGCTTTTTTATTGTTAGTTTGCATCCACCCATTATATTTCATTTAAGTATTTTTTAATGAAAAACTGCTCCGCAAACCTCACATAAATCTGGAACAGAACTGGATACACCCCGTCCCTATGACGTCATTTTTAAGCCAGGCCAAAGCTGCTGTTCGGTTTCAGTTTCTAGGCGGGTTTGTGACGTCATTCGGCAATAATAATTTTCTAGGGTTTCCCTGTTTTTAAGAGCTGCGATTATGAATAATGGGAAAATCGAGGGAAAAATAATATGATAAAAACTGGTGTATGGCTAAAGATTTTTTTTTATTTGAGCAGAAATGCTATTGCTATTTACTACTATTTAATTTAAGCTATTGTAAAGTTATTTTGTTTGAAACAAAGTTGTAAGTAAAAAATCTGAGAAATACCATAATTTTGCAATATTTTTGCACCAAATTTGCAACATCTCCGTTTTAAATTACTATTTTTTAATAAATCTGGATTGTTTTTAATGAGTTTAACAATTCATTGGCATTGTTAAACATTGGTATTTATTATAGATTATTTTTTATGGCGTTTTCGTTTTAAACAATTAAATTGTTTATAAGAAATTTCTCTTACTTTTGACGCATGATCAAGTTTGGAATTTGAATTAAGCGGGTCAATATTATATTAAGTATTAAGGTAAGTGTTCTTTACTGGTTGAGGATGTGTTTGAAGCTCAAAACGCAGTCGATATCCAAAACAACCGAAGCCAGTAAGAACTTACTGACCGTGATGCCTATGCTATTATTTTGCACACTCAAAATATTGAGTTGATTAGAAATATAAAAATAGACAAAAATATATTGTTATACCTAAAGTCCAAAATTTCTGTCAGTGACTCATTTAATACCGGCCACCCAACCGACGAAGCGGCTGAATAAAAATCTAACACTAGTAAATGATTTTTAAGCCTATGATATACTTTTCCGCTCAAATAACAGTGAACCGGCCAAAAGTTTCATCGCCACGTTGTCATAATTCGCAAAAATAAATCACCAGCCAGCGATCGCACTTAAAATAGCACGCCAATATGTATTGAAATCATTGTTATCGGAAGACAATAAAAGTGGCAACACACATTCCTTAGTTTACAACTTGAAGAGACTTGAAAATAAGCGTATCGACGGTTTTCGTGCTGTTCGATATTTTAAATATTAGGTTAATAAAATTGATTATACAGGATTTTTCTAAATATTATAAATTTTAAAATTGTATATAAGATATTGTTTTAATATTATAAATTTTTATTTGTGTATATAATTTGTTTTGTATATAAAGATTTAGTGTTGTTAAGTGCTTTTTAATTCTGTAAACATGAATATTAACCAACCTTAACTAGTTATCCGCTCAAAAAAAACTCAGTTAACGTTAAAAGAACGAATAATGGTTAAAAATGTTTACCATGGGGTTCGGGAACGAAATCCAGAACTAATCACTTTGGATGCTGCAGAGATATTTCAACTTTAACAAAAATTTTTTCGCGTACGGTATTCAGAGTTTTAAAAGGCAAAAAATCAATATTAGTAATTATTCGGATACTGGAAAATGCAATTTTTTTGCTATTTTTTTGCACACTTTTTACTTTTCGATTGTTAAACATGAATCAGAAGCTGTTTTTTTTTGCTGCCTCTTATAGTATTTAAAAATAATAATTGAATTGTTTAATTCCATTTTACGACATATTCCTTTAAATTCTGTCATTTGCACGAAAACATATTTAAAAACTCATACTATGTTAAATTATTAAAAAAAAAAAACCTTAATTTTCTAAAATAAAAACGTTTACGTCCGAATTCAACTCGAAATTTTAAAAATGTTGACCTGTTACCAGGTTGTAATTAGTATTCTTTATGACATTTTTATAAGGTATGCGAACCTTGCTTCGCTCGACCCGCAATGTTTGATCAAAAATATTCTCGATATGGAAATCCTAAATATGGAACACGAAAGACCCGAAATAGTTTTTGGATTCTACAAGCTGATGATCTCAGAGCTTTCGTGTTCCTTATATAGTGGATATTTTTGATGAAGCAATGCGTGTGAATATCATATTTAATATTGAAATTGCAAGATCGGTGGTGAATTGGCAAGTCGGTGTAACTTGGATTGTCTATCGTTCTGCTTTTACATCTTTTTTAATTTATGTTTAGACTAAAATTTTATTATTTTTTTCATGTACCAAATTAAAATCAGAGAAGGTAAAATTTAAGTAAAAAATGTATTTTTTTTGAAAAACGTTGAAAAATCGCCAAAAAAACTCAAATTTGTGTTCTAAATTTTGGACTTGAAGTATAGGTATAGTCTGACAAACTTAACTGTAGCAGCGAAAGGAATTTAAACTATTTCGAACGAATATATGTGTGTGTGCCAAGTTTAACTACAAGAAAGCAATAGTACTTACTATTATATACTCAAGTGATAATTTTAATGTTAAAATATTTTTTTTTACAATAACAAAATAAAATATTGAAAAAAAGCTGAGAATTAAATGTGGTTGTTATATACTTTAATTTTTATTTAATATCTATTTTGTTTTACTAAGGAATATTATATTATTAGGTAATTATTTCAAAGACCTTATCGATTTCGTCTAAACTGGCAACATCAAACAAAAGGCTTGTCCAGTTGCGAAGTAAACGAACCTTGGTTGGTGGATCTTGTCACATGTTTTGTTTCTATGGTAAATTTACTTGTGATTGGAAGTGTTTGTTGTTTCTGGTTCCTCTTGGAATGTCGAATATTTAAACATTCAGTGTCGGAGGTCGAGAGGTTTTATCCTTATTTCTATGTTAAATTTGGTGTTGTGAAATTTTGCTTGTTTTGTTGTGTTTTGTTTTTCTACCTTGTATATACTTTTTTTAGTTCTTATTTGATTTTTAAATAGTATTTTAATAGTATTACTATTGTTTTAAAAAAAACAAATTTAATCATGTTTTTTCTATTGGGTTTAAACAATAAATATACGAAAAAAAGCTTTATAATATGTAGCGGCAACTAAAGTTGGCAAGTCATCTTTTGCAACATTTTTACGAAGAGGGTCTTTATTCGTCTTTATACCATTTTTTACGCAAAAATATAAAAAAGTATTGTTTTCATTAAGCTGTTGGCAAGTAACAAAGATAGGGCAAGTCTCAAATTAGGCAACCCGCTTGTCACTAAATAAAGACTGAGTAATACGCTTTTATTTTAGAACTAACACCTGTTATACACAGAATAAAAAGCATACAGCTTTTCATAAATTAAATAAAAGCTACTTTTAAATATACTTTTGTCCATTTTATTTTTGTTTTATTTTGTTAATAGGGTTTGGATAAAGAGCCGCAAGCAATTCTTTTAAAATTGCCACTTAAACGTAAGCTTGATCGTATCTCTTTACACCGGAGTTGCCGTATCAACTGTACGAAAAATTAATAAAAAGACAAGGAACGGTTGGAAAATAAACCCAATCAAATGTTATCCAGTCCTAAAAAAACGACGGGTCTTTTCTTGTCGAGAAGAATAAAAATTTTAATTTTCAAGTGATAAGACATATGATAAATAGGTTTTATCTTAAATTAAAAGTTGTCCCGACAAGTAGAAAATTGTTGCAAAAATTGCGAGAAGATTTAAATTTTTTATATTCTAGGGAAACACGTTACTAATATCAAACGGTTTTGTTTTGGCGTAAATTTCAAAATAAACAAATATATACATGAAATAAGAAAATATCGCCAAGAAGAGCGAAATATTATTTATTTGGGCAAGACATGGGTAGATAATGATTTAACATTATAGTAATAGTAATGCTTACTTAGTAAGTTTTTATTTTATAAATTTCTTTGTCACTTATCAAAAATTGCAATGATAATACTACAGGGAACGTAGAACGACGTTTCCTCATTTTGAATTATTACCAAAAATTAAAAATACCGCCTATCTTAGAGGTAAACAAATAAAAAAACCGATAAGATGATGACGTTTTTCTGCATTTTTAACTTTCCATGAAATATTTTGTGAAATTGTTACTGATGGTCTTTAAATGCCTTTATTTTTGGTGACGACCATACATTTAAAATATATTTTAAATAAAACATAAATGTATACTGTACACATTATTTCATTTAAACAAATTACAAAATATTCCTGAACTTTTGGCAAATCCGCACGCCGCTGTGCTTTTTATGAATGAAGTACGCCATGTTTGGTTTACAACTTCCTTCCCCTTACCGACGCCGCACTGTCACAGATACGGTTGTCAGACTATATATCAAACACCTTCATCAAAGACCTTTGCTGTAAATTTAGTTTCTATGACAAAAAAATTATTATTTGTCATTAGTATCACATTTGTCACCGATTTGTCAACTTTAGCTCGTTCAATTCGACTTGCGTGAAATATAATGTATAGTCTGTCTCAAAGTATACCGTGTTAGCTCTTGCCTTCATTTATGGATTATACCTGCCGACAGCAATAAAAATGCGGATCGGTAGGTATTAAAGGACAGAACATTAGGGACGGACTTTAATATAAAGATTTATAATTTATTGTTTATTTAGGTAAGTATAATCTTAAAATTACATTAAGAAATTAAATATATGCAAAGTTCTAATAAATTTATTACTGCATTATCTATTTCATAATTACATTTTTAATCTAAATATCTAAATCTAATTCTATTTTACATCAGAGTCATCATTGAGATTAATTACAATAGCATTGTTTTGGATAGAAATGTAAGAGTCCTCAATTTTTATAATGTGCTGTAGTGAATTTTTCCAGCTCTCAACTGGTATGTTAGTAAATTTATAACACTGGGACTTAAAGCAGGTGTAACATTTTCTGCTCTGATCTTTGATTTTACTTGGTTCCACAAATGATCTATGGGGTTAAACATACAGTGATACGGAGGAAGCCGTAAGACAGTATGCCCAGCCTGTTCAGCCAAATTATCACATACATATTGTTTTTTAATTGCATATGAATTTAGGACTTCCAAAAGATGCGTTTTTTGTAACTGAATTCAAAATAAATATAATTTTCTAACAAATATTCCTGGATTTCAGTTTTTGAACTTGATGAAGCTGGTGTTTTGTGTAGCAGACGGCTGTGGTAGCTTGCGTTATCCATGACAATAACACTATTGTTTGGAATATTTTTTAAAAAATAATTTTGAAACCAGTTTTCAAAAAGTTCTGCACTTGTATCCTCATGATAATCCAAGCTTTGAATCATTAATATTCTTTGCAGACAACAGCAAGCAGTTTGGGACAAATCCGCCTTCTGAACCAACGGGATTATGGTAATGCGTTTTCCTTTATTTGAAGGTGCTTTCGTCTGACAGTTTTGACTGGGAAACAACCCATCCTTTGATACTGTGTCGTGTGTATCGAACCATGTTTCATCAAGGTAAATTATGGATCTGTTTTCTAATCTTATTTCTTTTAATTTCTTGAAGGTAATTAAATCTCCAATGCGTAATCTGTGCGATTCCATTACTACTTTTTTGTCTATTTTGCGGTATTTAAATCCCTTTACAAACAACTCTATGGAGGGTGACACGGCTAATATTTATATTGGTTTCGTCTTCGTCTAGTTTCTTTTTCAGTTTATCCAAGGTAGGGAAAACTCCGCTTTCATAAAGACAATATATTTTCCTTCTTATTAGGTCCTGATCACTATTGTCTATACGTGAGATTAAAAATCACTACGTTTTTTTTTGTTCAATTCTTCACTAATAATAATATCCCTTATCGAGGATCTTGGAGTTTTTGTAAGTAGACAGGTTTCTTTTAAAGCTTCTTGTTTAATTAGACCTCTACTGATTAAAGTTTTATACACATTTTTCACAACCTGTTTTGATCTAATGACAAATGATTTCACGCGACATAGTTATATTCTCGTAAAACAACTTTTTCGAAATGCACAGTAAAAACGGTTATTCAACACTCCACTAAAATATTAGCCAAAATATTTATATGCCTAATGGTTAATACTCAAAAAATACCTGGCCCACCCCTGCCCTTATGAACAAATGGGTTTACCCAATAACGATAGGTAATAAAATCGTTAAAGGTTTATTGGGGTATGGTCCGTCAAAAGCCATAACGATATACTTTGAGACAGACTATAGCAAAAGGTGACGATTCTGATTTGGAAAATGCTTGGAAAGTAGGATGTTCTGGTATTATTTCCTTGAAGGCATAGATATTCTTGGCCTCAAAAGGCATGGTGGATGGCGTTCGTTCGCGGTAGCTAAAGGGTATGTTGGAAGATTCCGTGGACAACAAAATTTAGGTTTCGAAGCAGATCCTTTTAAAAAATCTATTGCGGTTGAAGAATTTATCAAAACTAGAGAATGCGTGATGTCTAAAGAGACCGAGGAAGAGGTTATTTTGGACATGAACCTTCTGGGGACAGTTACATTTAATAACTGTTCTAATTGTAATATCATTTTGAATTAAAATTTGATTTATAGATAGGTCCATATTTCTATTTCTGATGTTTACAAATTAACCAATCGGTAAGCTTTTACTTACCGATCAGGTGTCAGTAAGTGTTCACTTACCGATCAGTATATTGTAAACATCACTTAAAGATAACATAATCTAACCAGTAAAGTTGCAGTATTGCCTGAGCGTGTAAAAAGTACATACAGACAGGTCCACTGTAGTAGAAACATAGGAATCACTTAGGCGAATTGACTTACATTCGTCTGACTCGAGCTAGCAAACAAAACTCGCCAAAACGATGCGATAAATGTTAAATGTTTTTGAAGACTTGATTTTGAATTTAAATATGATTTGCTTTGTTGCAGCCGCAGGCATTGCAAATACGTGGTAAGTTCTCTTGGAAACTCGTTTCTTCACTAAAAATAAATAATAATGGACGTTTACGAACTTCGTGAAAAGGTTCAAATGGTAAAATGGTATTTCCAAGGAAAATCATATCGACAAATTCATAAAATTTGGTAATATCTGGTTTCAGCAAGATGGTTGTCCCGCTCACAATGGACGTATTGTTCAAGGATCTTTAAACAATACGTTTCCTAACCGTTTGATTAGTGGATGTGGAACCATTTTGCTCCTAATGATTTGTTTTTGTGGGGTTATTTAAAAAATGAGGTTTATGGTCATGATAGGGCTAATAATTTAGAAGAACTTCGAATAAAAATCGAAGAAGATTTTCAGACTATCAGCCCTAATATGCTAACAAACGTTAGACGGGGTTTTTATGATCGTTTGGGAAATTGCCTTGCGCAAGAGAGAGGTTTGTTTGAATATCTATTATAATTTAATTTTAGAGTTTTTTTATGTTTATAATTATTTATTTTTTCATTGCGTACTATTTTAATTTTAGAAATGAGTTTTGTGTTTAGAGAACTTACTTTTTATTTTGGTTTGGCAATTAATGAACTGATAAATAAAGCTGTTGGTATTTAATTCTCTATTTATAAATAACGATATTAAGTCTTAACTGTTTTCTCAACAGATTAGACCGCATAAATAAACCATACAACACACCCGTCCGAAAGCATATTACAAACTGAGATTCGGTTCGGTTAATTATGTATGCACACATTTATCGATCGAAGCGGACAGTAGTAAATTCATCAGTTCCTTGCCTATGTTTCTACTACGCCGGACCTGTCTGTATACATACACAGTGAAAAGTTAAAGTCTATACGTTGAACCTACAATAGCAAACCGTTTGACACCCAAACAAAAAGAATCAAGCTTAAGAAACTAATAATGAGTTAAATGGCAATACTGAATTGCAGTGGCAGAATTAGTCATTTGCCGCATGGGCCAATCAAATTCTGCCACCCCTACCAATCTCTACAATTTAATACACTAGTTCACAGTCATATTAATTACAATTTATTTCTCAGTAAACTTGTAACTGCACTACCGTCCTAACTACACCACCTTTTCTTCGGTACTATGTATGATTTTCAACTATGGAAGCAATGTCGTTCCTAGATTATCTTTACAACCAAACGATAAAGTTAAGATTGCACAAGAAATAGTTTTTGACGTTGATGACAATTAAATTCAAATAAAAGCTTGGCCTATATTAAGATAATCTGGAACAATCCTTGGCTATGACGTCATTTCTAACAATGCGAAACTTAATGTTCGTTTCCAGTCTCCGCGGGACTTTGTGACGTCTGTCGGAAATAATTAATTACTTGATTTTCTTTGTTTTTCTGACTCAAATTCATCATAAAACGCAGAAATGAAATGTTATCGAGCAACTGAAATATGATTCTCTCAGAATTAGGCCACTGTAGCGAGCAGAAACATTTTTATCTTTCTATTATCTTCTAAATTTATAATATAAATTAAAAAAAACACCAAGTATTATGTTTCCGTATATTTGAATATCTCGACACATGTGTTTCGACCTGCGGTCATTATCAAAGAGTTTTGCAAGTAAAAATAAACAAAATGTGACAGTGCCCTTATTTAAAAAATTTTAAGGGGGTTTAGGTAGGAGTTGTTTAAAGATCCTTCTAATGGCCTAAATTTGAATTTAATTTAATTGCTTTATCTAAGAGTGGGTTTTTTCCATCCTGTCGAGTATTAGTAATGTTTTTATTTTTTTTGTACAGTTTTTTAATTTCAAAATTTCTAAATAATCGAGTTTTTTGTTTTTTGTGCCATTATGTAGTAACTTAAATTATTTTCATTAAATGGAAAAACCCACTCTTAGATAAAGAAAATTTAAAATTTAAAATTTAAATTTAGGCCATTAGGGATCTTTAAACAACGTACCTACCTAACCCTTAAAATTATTTAATAGGCACTGTCACATTTTTTTGTTTAGTTTACTTGTAAAACTCTTTGATAATGACCGCGGTCGAAACACACATGTGCCGAGATATTCGAATAAAAGTGAAACATAATATTTGGTGTTTTCTTAAAATTTATATTATTTATGAATGTTTCACCTAGTCCCAAAACCGCGAATTCTATAAATTAAAATTTCTAAATTTATCTTAAATCAGACCCCAAAATTAAATTATATTTCTAATGCACAAATTTGATTACAAGGGGGGAAATATGACTCGATACTTTCTTGTAGTGGGTTATCTGAAAGGGAATAATGTTTAGTCCAGTCAGTTTAGTTGTTTTTATTTAAATTGTCAAAATGAGAGTAGGCAGTTTATGTTCCGGTTAGCAAGGGAAATAGTTAGAGTTGGTTATGTTTTAATTAAGCCAGATTTAATTACCTTCAAGAAATTAAAAGATATAGGTTAGAAAACAGATCCATAATTTATTTTGATGAAACATGGTTTGATACCAAGGAAGTTTAAAGGGTATGGAAGCCCAATACTGTAGAACAAAATTTTCCAGGCGGGGCAGGGCAGCGGGAATCGGGGATTGGCCCCAGGAGTTTGGGGCAATGAATAGTAGGTCAGAGCCGGATTCCAAAAATTTTGGTTATTATCTATAAAGTTGACATCATCAAATGTCAAATTAAGTTCACTGTTTTTTTTTAAAAATTGTTGGTTATTAAACGATACTACATATAGAAATTTAAAATTATTATGTAATATTGGATTTATATCATCTGATATAATATGGAAAGAATAGATTGCCCATTTTACAGCCTTCTATTTAAATGGTCGATATTTTTGGGAGTTTTTATTTTTACCAAAAATCTTATAAATAAATAAAACAGATTTTTTAAAAATAAACTTCAAACATTGTATGATAGGTTAAATATACTTATCACCAATTTTGTGATAAAAGAAGGGCAAGATAGTGTAAATGAGTTTAATCTTATCCTAAGATTGTGATTGTACATTAAAAAGTGAACATTTTTATAACGCTTTTTAGGATATACTTTTCACTAATGCCAAACAAAAATGAGACAGAATAACAGGGTTAAAATGTTTAGTAGTAACTTTTTTGGATCTAGGTATCCATTGTAACAGTAACCGTTAAATATTATGTGTCTACAGATGTCGAGCTTAAAAAGTTGATAATGTAAGTTTAAGAAACCAAAATCTAATTTCTTTTTAAACAAATACAGAAAAAGAAAAAAACTATAACATAAAATTGTTCTTTCTTTTATTCAATTAGATCGAGGGACCTGATAAATTAAAATTTGCCTGGTCTGCCCCGGAAAATAATTGGATCCTTTAAAAGAATGTACAAAAATTTTTAAATGAAATAAAAGTAACTAAATGTAAACTTATTTCTTTTTAATAATCCACAGAAAACAAAAAACATTGTGAAATCATCTAAAAGACAGTTAAGATTGCCTTATTTTTCTCACTGCTTTTTTTCCTATGAAATTTTCATTTTCTATAATTCATAATTGATATATTATTTTTATTCGGTTACCTAACGTTACGTCTCATAAGAAGCACCTAATTTAAATTTAAGAAATATTACCTAAAAAAAAAAAATGCCGGGTATGTTACCTTAGATTTAAGACAAAACCATACATCCTTTAGTCATTTTGTTACGATATTATAAGTAACAAACAATAAACACAAAATTATAGTCACAATTTAATAAACACTAATACTAAAATAAGAAGGTTTTTTCAATCCAAAAAAATTTCAACCACAAAATATAATCACACCAAAAAAAATCGAAACTAAAGGCTCCATAACTACAAAATTTATTTATCGGGTAAGTAGGCAACACATTAAATTATTTCGTGGAATTTCTTATTGGGCAAAATCGGCGGGGCCAACTCTGGGCAGTTATTTTCATACTGGGCTGGACATTTTTTGATCGAATGGGCCATAACATTGGGCTTCCCAAAACCTTTAAACTTCCTTGTTCGATAAACGACACAGTATCCAAAGGATGGGTTAATTCCAGTCAGAACTATCAGACGAAAGCACTTTCAAATAAAGGAAAAGATTACCATAATACACGCTGGTTCAGAAGACGGATTTGTCCCAAACTGCCCTTTAAATTCAGGAATATTTGTTAGAAAATGATATTTATTTTGATTCAGTTAAAAAAAAACGCACGGAAGTCCTAAATTTATGCCATTTAAAAACAATATATATATGTCTTACGTCTTCCTCCGATTCCCCATATGTTTAACCCCATAGAGCATTTGTGGAACCAAGTAAAGTCAAAGATCAGAGCAGAAAATGTTACACACCTACTTTAAGTTCCAGTGTTATAAATTTGATTAAAAATGTAATTACCATTATACCAGTTGAGAGCTGAAAAAATTCAGTACAGCTCATTATAAAAATTGAGGACTCTTACATTTCTATACAAAACAACATAAATCCTATTGTCATTGATCTCAATGATGACTCTGGTAGTAAAACAGAATTAAATTTAAATATTTAGATAAAAAATGTAATTATGTATAGATAATATAGTTATAAATTTATTAAAACAGTATATATTTAATTTCTTAATGTAATTTTAAGATTATACCTACCTAAATAAACAACAAATGATAAATCTATATTATTAGAGTCCGTCCCTAATGTTCTGTCCTTTAATACCTACTGATCCGCAGTTTTATTGTTGTCGGCAGGTATAATCCATAAATGAAGGCAAAAGCTAACACGGTATACTGTGAGACAAACTATACCATTCAGAAAAAATATTTTTTAATTTTCAATCTTTAATCGATGTTTACCTGTCCGGTGCCGCTTTACGCGTCCATGAGTCTCTGTTGCTAATCTACGAAGAAGGACGCTCGCGCTCATTCGGCATTGGCCGTTTCTGAGTTCAAGGCCACAATTATTCTTTGCCATTTATTTCTTCATACTTGATTTTCCGAAGGCGAGAATGTAATGCCTCGAGAGGCTTCACAGTGTTTATTTTATAACTGTACTTAATTCGTTGTCTCTGATTGCTTTTGTGCGTTTTTTTTTTTCGTGTCTGGGAACGACATAATTATTGAAAGTTTAAGAATATTTGCGATTTCTCAACAGAAAAACTGTAAAGAAATTTACCTGAAACTATCTTAAAATTTAAGGTTATTTATACATGAGTGGAATTGTCATCCAAAAATTGGAACGCAAAGTACTACTGTGATCACAAACTAAGGTGAATTTTGTTATAAAATTAAAAATCTTTATTTATTCTTCCAAATCTATTTCGTCTTCTTTAAAATAATTCCTCTTCGATAAAATACACTTGTGCCAATGCTTTTTCATTCCTCCATGCATGCCAAATAGTCTGGCCTTCAATGCACGTAGCGATTCACATTAAATCTCTTCAATCAACTTAAAACACCACACACCGAGCTAAATCAGGCGAATACGGCGGCTAAGCAACGATATGAGTAGAATTTTTGGCGAAAAAGTCTCAAATAACCAATGCAGTGTGAGATGGTGCATTATCTTGATGCAAAAACCAAGAGTTGTCTCGCCACAGTTCCGGCCGTTTCTTGCAAATAACCTCAAGCAAACGACGCAAAACATTCAAATCATACTCCGTATTGACTGTTTGGCGGGGTGAAAGGAATTCATAGTGGACTACACCACGATAATCGAAGAAAACAGTCAACATGACCTTGATTTTTGAACGACTTTGCATTGATTTTCGTGGCCGTCATTCACCTTTTGCACGGTATTCACTCGGTTAGTCGGTTGTTTCCGGGTCGTATGCATAGATCCAAGTCTCAGCACCAGTAATACTGCGTTTTATAACGTCCTGATAGTTGGCAAGCATCTCTGTACAGACTTCTATGCGTCGTTCTTTTTCCATGAAATTGAGAAATTTTGGCATCAAACGTGATTTCACTTTTCTGAGACCCAAATGATCCTTCAAAATCGCTTGAATCGATCCATATGATAAATTTACCATATCCACAAGATCTCTAATAGATAATTGTCGATTTTCAAGCACTAAAATCTTTACTTTCTTGAATGTTGCTCGTCAATTAATTGATCTTGATGGTCGTCCAGAGCGTTTCAAATCAGCAACATGTTCTCGTTCTCTCTTTGAAGTCCTTATACCACTTATACACATTTTTTTGCGACATAGTATCATCGTCAAATGCCTTTTAGAGCATTCTGAACGTTTAGGCACAAAAAACTGTTATTCCGCAAGCACTTCGTTGCTCAACAAAATCAGACATTGTAAAAATCGCCAAATCAACTTATCTTTGTTCACAAAACCAAGCGTAAACTAAATACTAATGATGTTCGAGACGTCAAATTTTTACCAGATGTTACTAGCAGTGGTACCAACTTAAAAATAAAACAATTTGCCCAAATCGGCATGCATGGGAAGTTTAAATAATATTCACCTTAGTTTTTGATCACAGTAGTACAATTAATTTAAACAAAAGTTTAAGTATTTAAAATACAAAGGAAACAGTGAAATTTCTAAAAAAGTAATTACACACTTGATTAAGATTCATCTTTATGAATGTCATGCCTTCTTTATGGGAGTCTGAATCAACTTTTTCTGAAGCAAGCAATAGCAATAATCGGTGAAAATTTTTACTTGAAATTGTTGCTATGAATTTTGTGATCTTGACAATTTTAAAATTATCAAAGGCTGAATATCTTCGGGCTTCAAATTGATTCTGGGAGAGAGGGAACAAATTTATGAGATGTTCTCATATTTTTTCTGGTATTAATATTGATAAATCTCTCCGATAAATATGTTTCAGCAGTTTTAACCTTCGTTTTATAATTTAATTAGTAGTTATTCCTGACTTAATTTTGAACCCCTTTATTCATTTATTCTTTTTAAAACCCAAATGGTAATTCATTAAAGATTTAAATTAAAAACAAAAAAGTAATTTCATCTAAACAAAAAAACAACAAAAAAAAAAGGTTTAAAGGTAATTAAATTTTAAAGACAGATTTCAATTTTTTTAGACTATCGTTAAAGAAATTTGTCTTGACCTCCCTGAGCAGCTCATTTGTCACAGCCATCATACGGTTAAAAGGGGGATAAGCTAAATGGGTTACGCTAAATATTTTCGGTTTAATGACATTTTTGGTTTTTTTTTGGGACATTTGTTAAATAATTGAAAAAAATTCAATCTTTGTTTTTGGGTTTGTATTAAATAATATAAAAATATCACACTTGTTTTTTTCTTCTTTGGGAAAAGATGTAACCCCCAAAACTACTTAGCATACTTTTTACGAAATTCTAAATGAAAAATTATTATATTTAACAACATAGAGATACCTCAAAAACCCTTTTTTTGTCCCTTTTTCTATAAGATCATCATGTGGGTCCCCATGGGCATCCATATTTGTGATGCGTATTCGATGTGGCCTTACTAAGCTATTATATAATTTAATTATTGTGGAGATTTTAAAAATTTTTTATATTCCAATTATAAATCCCAGTCCCTTTTACAGCTTTTTTTTTATAAAAGAAGTGGTTACTGAATTTCAGATTAGAGAAATAGTACCCCCAGATTTTTAAACCCCCTTTCACTTTTTAAATAAAATTTCCCCCAATTCTATACGTACCAAAATGGGGTTTGTTCTTCTTGTGAATGTTACAACTGAACATTTTTTTATATTTAAGAACATTTTGTTTTCTTTACCCCTTTTTTCACACATTATCTATATCTTTTTAACTTTTCACAACCCTTTCTGAGTTTTTAGATCCTGCAGAGCTTAAAACATCCGCGAAAAAAAGTCCTATGGAATGAATTAGGCAATCTGGTAAAAAGTTGATAAAGCACAAGAAGAGCAAAGGTCCAAATTACTTCCCTGCTGAATTGAGGTGGAAACAAAGCTCCTCAAAAGCTTCCACCAACCCTCACCCACTGCCTTCACCTGTAAGATATGATTTTAAAAAATGATATGCATCCTCAGAGTTCCAAGCTCCACAAGCCTCCCCAACAATATGCCGTTTGCCTTTCCCCCAAATCCTTTTTTTCACTTTTGGTGATATGACATCCAATTCCCCCTTGTTTTTTCCGGCTGCCATTGGGGAAAGATTGTCAGATTTGAACCCCGTGGATCTATCCTCCAGAAAAAAATGCTGGAAAATAGAAATTTTTTGGGTTTAAAAAGGAAAATTAAGCTTACAAAGTATTGTCTCATAAATATTATAAGATAAAAAAATATAATAAAATTAGCCTAAATGGGAATAAAAAAGGGATGTGTAGAAAACCCCTTTTTAAAAAAATGGTATTCAGTTGTGAATAAATTTATTAAATCAAAAAGTTAATAAAATTACGCAACCTTTGGGGTTTTTAAAAAATCACCTGTATACACTTTAAAAATTTTAAAAATAACAAATCGCACAAACAGATTCTAAAAGTTGAAGAAAATTTCTTGAGTATTAAATTTTACAAGTGCAAACTAGCTGCTCGACGGCGAAAAAAACTGGAGTTGGTCAAAAACCACGAAAAATTACTAAAATAAACGTATTTTCAGCACCGCGCCATTATTTAGATGTATAGACTAAGGGGGGCCTTAGTTCGTCCAAATCGTACATCCAGTTTGACGTCCCAAACACTTTCGGATCTGGACCGACGGCCCCACCAAGTTTAAATCCCGGAGAAAATACGTCCAGTTAGTAAAATAATACTGAAGTAGCTAGAGAGGTAGGCAGAGGGAAGGCGGAGGAGGGATTTGTGAACCCCGCCGTTGGACGGGAAAATGGACTGATCCCATCCCTACGTCCGAGCCAACGTGATGGGGGGGCCCAAGAAAAATTTTGTTTGCGCTAAAACTCCTACTTTTCCTCTTTTGAATGCCTCGTCGATATAAATATCTATAATAGCTAAATGTTATAATTATAAAGCATAAAAATGTTTTTTGAATGGTTTAATACGGACAGGCAAAAACGAGCCCTTCTAAAAATTAAATGTGCATAAAAATCATTCTTTGGGGCTTTCATGAAGGTTTCCTCAAAATCTAAAATGATACGGCAACGATTTTTTTTTTATTTTTGGAGGTTTTTATATGGAATAACTCAGTACTAACAGGTTCTTCTTATTTATCTTCAAATTTTAACCGGTCGCCAATTTGAAGGCCAATTTAGTTTACGAGTTTTTTATATAAAAAAATATTCTGGGGTGTTGCCATTTCTTCCACACTTAGGTCCCTTTGTTATTCAAAATAGTTAACACTATTTTATACTTTTTTTTTTTTGGCTTTTTTGGAATATATCTAAAGGCGGCGACTGACTTGTAAATAAACGTTGTAATGTAAATGTTAAGGGTGGGGTTTAACCGAGCACGGCGCACTGATCCACCGGAATGCCGTGGAAACGGTTATGCGCCCGCTCACGCTGTGTGTTTCTATGCGCGAATGCTTTGGCGCGATCCGCCGGCTGTCGGTTCGATGGATGCCAAAAGAAATAATTGGTTCGCGAATCCAGTTTAAGGGGTTGGGACTGTTGGGAGTATCTAAAAACGCACGTACTTCAACGGGCGAATTAGTTTAATTTAAAAAATAGAGAGTAGTAACACCAAAGTTTTGCTTCTTTGCAAGAATTCGAAAACTTCCTATATTTGGGATGAGGACCGAATATTATTTAAAAAAAAAACAAGATGCTTGGCAAGCACTTGTAAAATTTAAATATTGCAAATTTAATAGTGCAGAAGCACAAAAAAAGATAAAAAGTCTCATGGGATCGTTTCCCGTGAAAAAGTAAAATTAGAGACAAACCAAGACGAGGTCTACCTTTACGAGCTTTTTTTTTTTTATCAAATTATACATTAAAAAAATGACCCGCCATGATTTCATCGTCGTCTTCCATTTAACGCATTCGTGAACAACTGGATCAGCTTGTGCGTCGAAATATACATAAACCTATTTAAACGCTTTTCGTAAACGCAAACGAATGCGTGCATGGATGCTCACTGCGTACGTACTCAGGTCTAAACCCACCTTTACACATCGAGCATTACACGCAGTGAATACAGAAAGCTAAGCCGTTCGCGGCGAGCTGCTTGCGCTCGCGGCTGCTCTATCGGATTGTCGGTTTTTTTCAAGAATCCCTTGGAAGTGTTTGGCGCTAGACAATCCCCGAATCAATTTGTTCGTTGCGAGCGTTTGGGAAAGTCGCGTATTTTCTTATTTTATTATTTACATAAAATTCATTTTCTGAGGTTTTAAATTTTGTGTGAATCAGGATGCAGTGGAATCGTGAGAAAACCCTGCTTTTTATTGACAAAAATAGCAAATCTATGGGATTCTTGTCATAATTATTATTTTAACAAATTAAATAAAAATGACGCAGTAGCTTACTAGCAGAAATGCAAACGCGACCTCCATGTCTGACATTTTCGACGACACTTTGAAGACGAATGGTGGATCACTCATGAACCGAGCATTCAAACGCGAGCATTCGCTACGATGTGGTGATGAACTGAACGGGTTGTAATGTTCGCTACATTACAACGTTTGGTTACAAGTCAATCGCCTTCTTTAGGACGAGGTGTGTAGAAAAGTGTAAAATAGTGTAAAATATTTCTGAATAGCAAACAGACTTTTAGTGTGACATATTTTTCCGCACGACATACAATTCGAAAAACGCTCAGACCCGTCTTTGTCGCTTCACGCCTCATTAGGCTGAAAATAAAACACGAAACCCAGATCGCGCGGCCGGGGCCCCCGACAACAAATTTCAGCCTATGGTACGCGCCCATCGCTAATTACGTAACAGCAGCCGGCCGGCCGGCATGCAGCAAGAGTTCCTCCATCGGTTACCATGACTTTTTGTTTTGTCGAAACGACGCGAATAAGTTACTTAATACAATTCTTCTGCTTAACTTTACCAAGATCAAGGTCACCGGGTTTTGGACTAGGCCAGGCTACGCTGCATGCCTCGATAAATTTATTTTAAAAAAGTATGTAGTTTTATTTAGAGAAAACGTTTGATGAGGTTTTTCCAGCTCCGTAAAAAACTGTTATCGTACGTTCACGCGCAAGCCTAGTCGAATAAACCACCATGGTTTAGTTCACTGGGCTGGCACATAACTTTACCATAAATGGTATTTTGCCAAGTTGAAACAAACCCTTCGTAAAATTCCCTTTGGCATTCTTCTTCTTCTTCTTCTTCTTCTTCTTTTCCTGGGAGCCGTCTTGATTCACTACCGGGGGCAGCCTTTTGGGCTTTTTGTGCCTACTCTCCCATTATCTTTTATACCAATCATCTCATTATTCTTGTTCCTTCTACAAGTCTGTATAACCCCGAGATTGGTTGTTGATATATTCCTGTGGACTCATTTTCGGTTGCCCAAATAATGTCTGTCTTTTGTGATTCAACGCTTCACATTCACACAGTATATTATAGGCTGTTTCTTCCCCCTCGTCGCACATTCTGCAACTTGGGTTCCCATTGTATAAGCCTACCTTGGGTAGGTGTCCTCTTAAGTTATCGTGCCCTGTTAGCAACCCTACTGTTATGCGAAGTATTTTCCTACTTTGTCTTGGTAGTTCTTCCTTCGTTCTTTTGGATGGGCCCTTATGAAGCTTTTTCTATGTCTTATTCTACTAAGGTTTTCCTAGTATTCCTCGTGTTTGTTTCAGATCCATTTCCTGGTTTGCCCTCGTGCTGTGGTTTTAGCAACTCCAAGGGCAGGTTCTGGTCTCTTTGGCAATAGAATTTAGTCCAAAAACCCTATACCCATCCCTATTTGTATAAAAAGTTGTTGGATATTTGAGGATACAAGCATAACAATTTTTGTTTAAACGAATGAAAAAAAAACTTTTATAGGAAAGAGGGGCTCCACCTCCAAGCGAAAAATTAGTGAAATTATTTGAACATTTTTTATTGTCTTCAATAACGACGGAAAAAAAATTGTTAAGGTGTTTTACTCGCGACAGTCGTACATCTAAATTATCGCCTTATAGAATGCCCTGACGGAATTAAGTCGCCGCGATAACGAACAAATTGCGACAAGGCGATAAGAAAATTTTGTCCCCCCCTGAATTGCCCATCTCATTAACAAAAATTGATTGTTGAACGATTTGGGGTTAGTACCTGGACTGACCATTATATTTTTTTCTATTTTAGCTTAATGCATGATGCAGTATTTTGAATGGACCCAAAAACGCCGTTCCAAATAAGATGGAATATTTTCCAAAAAAATTTTAATTTAAAATTTTTTTTTTGGAATTCCAAGACACAAGGTCTGTTCGTTATTCATTAATATTTTACACTTTTTGGACCACCTAGTTCTAAAATACACCTTCCTAAAATAGTGTACACTATTTCTTAATAACAAACAGACCTATAGGCCAGTAACTAAAGACCTGAAAATACCCAAAGCTGTAAATAAATCTGTAAAGTTTTAATTTGTGGCGCAATTCTTAGGTCTTCGCGGATGCTTTCGAGCGAGTAAAGTTTATCACGATTCCGACGTCGAAACCCGCTGAAAATGGCCTCCCAGAGTTCAAAAATGAATTTTCCGCGAGTATCTGCCAAATTATGCGAATAAAAAAATTTTTGTTAAGACAAAAAATAAAGATCACCTCGAAATCTACAAAAATGGGCCTTACCATTTTTCTCGCCACAACAAAGTTTTTTGCAGAAACGGTCGTCGAAAAATTCATAACATTCCACCCTGTATAGATGTGGTAGTAGTAGTTTCTTACTAAAAAATGCAGATGGGCAAAACAATTTTTTATCAAAACGCAAGAAAGATTGTGAAGGAAATTTTCTGGGATCATTGAACACTTGCTAAGGTCTCATTATAAAAAAGAAATGTTAATAACAAAGCATTTTTTCAAACAATATCAATAAATTAATGAGATACTCTCAAAATATTGTGAAAAAAAACTTTGACTTCTTTTTTCAATATTCTAGAAAAATCAGAATGGACCCAAATTCATATGCAATGGTATGTACGGGTTTTCCCATTCCGATGAACTTGGAATGATTAAAAAATGTACATTATTGCCCGAGTAATAGAACAATTCGTCCCCCCGCTTATAAGTGAATCCATAAAGATAGCGGCATTCTAGCGGTAGAGCGGCAGCTGAAATGAGGGGTTTTTTCGGTCCCGTTATCTCAAAAACTATCGATTTTTCGAAAAAAAAAATATAAGGATCATTTTTGAAGATTATAAGGCAATCTTCATTTTTTGTCTAAATTCAAATTCTCCAATTTGCATATTTTGGCAGATATTAGCAGGAAACCCATTTTTCAGGCCTTGAGGGGCCATTTTCAGCCCTTTCCCACCTCTTAATGTTGATACACTTTTTTTCGCTCAAAAGCATCCCCGAATACCTAAGAATTGCTCTACAAGGGAAAACTGTAGGGTAAAACCAGGATAGATGCCTCACTTTTTAAAATAACTATGTATCTCTTAGCACAAAAGCAAAGATTCTTTATTTGTAAAACGGGTAGGTACTTGGTTTATTATCTTCAAATTATTGAAGATAAACATTATCTTTGGTATTTCCCAAGTATTAGCGAGTTTGCGGACCTTCAAATTTTAGGACAACTATCCCCATATATAGGGGATAGTTGCCTAATCCATGTAAATTACGTTTAGGATCGATGCCCCGCCGAGAAAGAGGAAGTTTATCCCGCAAAATCTTTGATCGCACCTAGCCGTCCCATGCAATCGCACAGAGGCATGTAACACTGCCATCTTAGTTGTATTTGCAGAGTCTATAGATAAATAAAATAACATGTTGTGTGTCATTCCTTGAAACTAGAGTTATTGCAATCAAGGCAACTATACCCCTGGGGCGACTATCCGGGTTTTGCCCTATTTATTTATAGCTTTGTCCCTTCATTTATTGGACTATAGTAAACTTTCAAAAGTTATTATCTTTTTAACATTAGTTTTTAAAAAATATCGTAGAAACCGTTTTCGAGATATTCCGAAATGAATGCATGGCTTTCATACATGACAATTTGATTGTTAATATCTCGCTTCACAGATGTTACAAAAATTCCTGTTTTTGTTTCAATTAGATAAATGACCCGTTTATGAACTCTATATTTCAATTTTAATCATTTCTTAAGAAAATTCGTTTTACGAGTGAACCACCTTAATTAACAATAGCTCTACTTATTAAAAATGAACGTTAAACCTTGTTTCCGACGGAAATTTATTTCTTCAAGTGCATAGAATACGCCGTAATTTTCTCAATTTTTTTAAATTTATAATTAACACGTAAAAAAATATATTTTCTGGGGCGTACTCGCTTTGGGAGGCGGCACGAACATGTCGAGTGGTCGCGCAAAGCCCTGTTTTCAGTGTTCAATTAAAATTATAAATAATGGAGGTTAAACTCCGGGATTTAGGACTTTTTTATTGGAAATTTCTACCTCTTTAAAGAGTTTTTTCTTAAATTTTTTAATTATTAATAGTTTCAGATTTATTAAGAAAAACGAAAACTCTTTTTTTAACTTAATTTGTTAATAACTTTTGCAATTTTTTGCGTGCTTAAAAATTTTCAAATCATTTCGAATCCAATAAGCCAGCATTTCTCAAAGTGTGTTCCGCGGAACCCTGGGGTTCCGCACGACTTCGGCAAGGGTTCCGCGAAAAAAAAATGATTCTCCGAATTCAGAATCCTGACTGGATTTTCGACTTACGTATTACCGAAAAATAAGTATCGCATGCAATAAGCTAAACGCGGAGCCCACGCAACGAGACTGCAACTTGCATTAATAAAACCCAGTGGCAGCTCTTGGATTTTCAAAATTTTTTATCTAAAAAGTGAGACATGAGATCCACACTAATTTTACCAGATGCTATTAGCCTTAAGGGGAACACTGGTAAAAAAAATGAAATATGCTAGTAAATAATCGGACTATCAGAAGCAAATCCTCTATTTGTATTTTTTTCGTGAGTTTAATCAAATATTATCGTCAAAACTCATATTTCGCTAAATTATCTATATTTTTCTCAGGCCTGGGGAGTGGCGCCTCCTACAACACTTAGCATTCTTGATTCCATTCGAAGAAGAGCTGTTTGTCTTATTAATGATCCCACATTTACAGAAAAGCTTCCTTCCGTTGCCCACGGACGGGCTTTAAGGTATCTGTCAATCTTTTATAGGTATTTTTATGGCTCCAAAGAGTTGGCGAGTATAATTCCTCCTCTAGCAGCTCCCAGCAGAGCAACACGTAGTGCCACTTTTATACATCCTTTTACAGTCCAACTTAAGAGGCCCCCAACTTCCAATTTTGTTTGTTACTTTATCCCTGCCCAGACTATGAAACCTGCTACACGCAGAAATTCTCTCTTTTTTTCAGATTTCCAAATATTTAAGTCTCGTGCGAGTAAACTCCCTCTTACCACACTTTAAACAGCCACGGTACAGTACGGCCACAGCCTTCGTGGACTATCCCAAAACAAAAAAAAAAAAAAATTGTGTGAAGAGTGAAAATAGTTTTATTACTTCATGTTCCCATTCCTTTTAGGCTCTTTAATAAAATATTTTTAAGTGTATTGCTAATATATTTTGTAAAAAATAAATTATAACGATATTACGAGTCTATCAATTCCTATAATTTAAAATGCAAAAATATTTATTTGTGCAGCATTAAGAGGGTTCCGTGTTTTTCTGTTAAAAAGGGTTCCATATATTATGTAAAAAAGTTTGAGAAACGCTGCAATAAGTTATCGAGTTTTATTTCGAATAACCACGTTTTTGAATTGGTTGAATCCTTTTTTGAGTCTGTTAAAAACATTATTAAAATAAAATCACAAAAACCTTTCTTTGTCACTTAATACCTGGTTATTTTTATTCCTACTGAGAACTGTATTTATGCTCAATATTTCTCGGAATCCGCAGAAACACGGGTAACGATTGTGCACGTTGCTGAATGATGCTCCAGTTTTGCAGTTATCTTTCCGCATCACATCCCTGTTTTCTATTTATAAACATCAGCTCAGCTGGCTGCTGCAACCAGGGATGAAACGCCCTTCCAGTAATTTTATTCTGACAGTACACAGAAATGGAATGATTTGTTTTTATTGAATTTTCGCGAGAATGATTGTGTTTATTTAAACATGCTTATTAGGGTGAACTGAAAAAAATGTTTAGGATTTAACATTTTTAAGTGAGTGGGGGTGAGGCTTTAGGAGTATAAGTGTATGTATCTTTGTATGTATGCATGTATGTATGTATGTACAGGTCTTTGATTATATTTACGTGGCTTCTGGAGCCTTTATTTTAGAAGACAGAAAAAAATGTTTTATATAAAAATTGTGGGTTTTTTTCCATATTATCTTTTGAAATTATCAGTAAAAAAATATCGCAATAAAAAAATTGAAAAATATAGGCAACTTCAGCTTTTTAAATGGAACACCCTGTATATTATGCACTACAATAAAAGATCTTTTTTTCTGATTTCAAATATATATACATTGATGATATTTGGATGAACCATTTTTAAGATATTTAAGCTTAAAATATAAATAAATTGAAAAAAAAAACATTTTAGTATCAAGAAAGCTATGAAAACAATAAAATTGTTTTAATAAATTTGACGTATCGATATTGTAAAAAGTTAAAGTTTATCATTTTAATTTAAAAAAACTGCAGCACAAAATGAAGACAAAGTTTTGGATATCCTTGTTTATTCAGGATAATTATTATACTTTTTCTATTGGACTAGCACTAACCACTTTTAATAATTTTAGAAAATCCTGAAATATCAATCTCGGATGCGGCATCTGAACCTAATAAAACAGATTATAAAATTTATTTGACCTTAAAATTTTACAAATTTTATCCTTATAAATTTATGTGCGTTCAGAATCTTCCTGAACAAAACATGCAGGACCGACCTAAGTATGCATTGGAAATAGCTAGGTTTATGCAGCAGGATCCAAAGCTTTTAAATAAAATTCTATTCACCGACAAGTCTTCCTTCACTTTAGCAGGAATGTTTAATCACAAAAATAAACATTATTGGTCCAGAGAAAACCCTCACCAAATTTAGCAACATAACAATTTTATTGTTTCCATGGCTTTCTTGACACTAATATGAAACTTTTTTGAAATTTATTAATAATTTAACCAAAAATATCTCAAAATCATCAATGTATATATATATATATATATATATATATATATATATAATATATATATATA
This sequence comes from Listronotus oregonensis, assembly GCA_019359885.1. Classification (NCBI taxonomy): domain Eukaryota; kingdom Metazoa; phylum Arthropoda; class Insecta; order Coleoptera; family Curculionidae; genus Listronotus; species Listronotus oregonensis. Next base: position 27,312 of record JAHBCN010002765.1, read on the forward strand.
TATATATATATATATATATATATATATATATATATAATTGATATATTAAAAAAAAAAATCTTTCGTTGTAGTGCATAATATACAGATGTTTCATTTAAAAAGTTGAAGTTGCCTATATTTTTTCTTTTATTGCTATAATTTCAATTTTTAAAAAATATGGAAAAAAAACCTACAATTTTTATATATAACATTTTTTTCTGTCTTCAAAAATAAAGGCCCCAGAAGCCACGTAAATATAATCAAAGACCCAGTACTACTGTGATCAAAAACTAAGGTGAATATTTCATTTAAACTTCCCGCGCATGCCGATTCAGGCAAATTGTTTTATTTTTAAGTTGGTACCACTGCTAGTAACATCTGGTAAAAATTTGACGTCTCTAACGTCATTAGTATTTAGTTTACGCTTGGTTTTGTGAACAAAGAAAAGTTGATTTGGCGATTTTTACAATGTCTGGTTTTGTTAAGCAACGAAGTGTGATTAAATTTTGCTTGCGAAATAAAATTTCTTGTGTCAAAATGTTCAGAAAGGCTTTCGGCGATGATACCATGTCGCAAAAAAAGTGGTATAAGGAATTCAAAGAGGGCCGAGAACATGTTGCTGATTTGGAACGCTCTGGACGACCATCACATCAATTAACTGACGCGCAACACATCAAAAAAGTGAAGAATTTACTGATTGAAAATCGACGATTATCTATTAGAGACCATGTGGGTATGGTAAATATATCATATGGATAGATTCAAGCGATTTTGAAAGATCATTTGGGTCTCAGAAAAGTGAAATCACGTTTGATGTCAAAATTTCTTAATATCAAGGAAAAATAAGGACGCAGAAAAGTCTGTACAGAGATGCTTGTCAACTATCAGGGCGTTATAAAACGCATTATTATTGGTAATGAGACTTGGATCTATGCATACGACCCGGAAACAACCGATCAATCGAGTAAATACAGGGTGGCCGGTCATATTTTGACCCATTTTAATCGAGAATAACTTTGGAACAAATAAAGGTATCAAGATGCGGTTTTTGCAGATGCACTTATATTTCTTTAAAGTTTATTCTCGTATCTTCACGATTTTATTGTGACATTCCATTAGCTCAAAAACAAAATGGCCGATTTTCCATTATAGGACAACTATGTTATTTTAAATGGAACACCCTGTATATGTTTCTATATTTTCAAAATTTAATCTTTCCCCTTTAAAAAATGCCTATGGTTATCCAAAAAACAACGTATTTATTGACCTTCGAAAAATTGACTGCATGTCGACCAACAATATTATTTAACAATTAAAATTTGCTTATATTTCAAAAAAGGATGCCAAAGGTTTAGGTTATTCACAAAATAACGTTCAATAAGGTTACATTACTTTTTAAAAAACTACTGTAAATGTTGAAAATGCCTTCCCCGACTTCGACGCACTTCTTTAAATTCGAAAAAAACTTATTAAAACTATTGACTAAAAATTCTTCAGGAATATTTTCTATTATGTTTCGGATATTAATATTTAATTGCTCTAAATTTTGGGGATGTAGACTATAACACCTCTCTTTCACATATCCCCACAGAAAAAAAATCTGGAACAGTCAAATCTGGTGAACGAGGTGGCCAGGAAATAGGGCCTCCTCTTCCACCGGTTTTCAAAAACGTTGGTCAGTTAATCGTTGGTAATGTTAGCATAATGTGGTGTAGCCCCATCTTGTTGAAAATAGACGAAATTAATAGATTTTCTTCTTGCAATGGGGATAAAAAAATATTTCCAGCATATCAACGTAAGTCCAAGAGGTTAAGTTGGTTCATGAAAAAAAATGGCCCATAAATTTTTGCTTTGACATACCACACCAGACTGTGACTTTTGGCGAATCTCAACGTGTTCGTTATATTGTCGAGGATTTTCTGTTGCCCAAAACCTGCAGTTATGCTTATTTACTTTTCCATTGAGGTGAAATGTGGCTTCGTCTGACATTATTAGTCTATCAAAAAATGTATATTGTTCCTTACTAAATTTTGAATTCTCTGGCAAAATTCCACCCTTTGTGGAAAATCAGTTTCTTTTATTTCTTGTAACATTTGAATTTTGTATGGCTTTAATTTAAGTTCTTTTTTCATGATTTCTTGTACTGAGTTTTGGAATATGGACAACTTGAATTTTTCTTGTTGACAATGTTGGATCTTCCTGAGTTATTCCAGAATTTGTAACGTTTTATTTAGCAAATTCTCATTGTTTACTAATTTTTTTCGGGCTAAAGATCCTGTACTCCAGAATTTTTGTACCAGATTTTAATTGAATTTTTTGTGGGTGGAGCTTTATTAAACTTTTCTAAATCTTCGCTGGGTTTCTTTTACATTTGGTTTCGGCAAACATAATAAACATTTTCCTTTTTCGCTTAACGAGCATTTTGGCTTCCTAATTAAAATAACTTTCAAAAATGACCAACAATGGCTGACAATGAGGTTGTTGCTGTTATGGAAACGAGATAACTTTGTTTCCACAGGCGACCAAAAATCCTTTTAAAATAATATTCCTATTCGACATACAGTCAATTCTTTGGAGGTCAATAAATGCGTTATTTTTTAAGTCCATACTTGTGTTACATTTTTTTAAAGGGGAAAGAAAATTTTAAAAAATTGAAACATATACGGGTGTTCCATTTAAAATAACAAAGTTGTCCTATAGCGGAAAATCGGCCATTTTGTTTTTGAGCTAATGGAATGTCACATAAAAATGGTAAAGATACGAGAATAAACTTTAAAGAAATATAAGTATATTTCCGGAAAACGCATCTTGATATCTTTATTTGTTCAAAAGTTATTCGCGATCAAAATGGGTCAAAATATGGACGGCCACCCTGTACCTTGCAAAAGGTGAACGACGGCCACGAAAATTAATGCAGTCGTTCAGAAATCAAGGTCATATATATAGACTTTTTTCTTCGATTATCATGGTGTAGTGCACTATGAATTCCTTCCACCCGGCCACACAGTCAATACTCCGTTTATTTAAATGTTATGCGTCGTTTGCGTGAGAGTTTTCTGAAACCGGTAATGGCCACCTGTTGGTTATTTCAAGATTTTTGGCCAAAAATTCTACTCATATCGTTGCTCAGCCACCGTATTCGGCTAATTTAGCTCCGGGTGATTCGGCTGTTCCCAAAAGACCACTCGAGGACACTGTTTTGAGTCGATTGAAGATATTCAACGTGAATCGCTACATGCATTGAAGGCCATACCTGAAGACGACTATTTGGCATGATTGGAGGACTGGAAGAAACGTTGGCACAAGTGTATTTTATCGGAGGGGGATTATTTTGAAGGGGACGAATTAGATTTGGAAGAATAAGTAAAGATTTTTTATTTTATAAAAAAATTCGTCTTAGTTTTTGATCACAGTAATATGTTTGTCCAAGCAAAATCCGTTCTGTAGAGATCGAACGCTGTAAGAACAGCGTTCGATCTCTACTGAATATATGGCAAACTGATATAAAACCGTGACGTATCGGTGTTGTTCTAACAGCGTTCGATCTCTATTTTTTTTATAATAGATATAAAAAATGTATATATAAAAGCGAAAAGTCTGATTATACATTTACTAACCCGAAAAATACTTGATTAATAAAAGCAAATATGGTTTTTTTAAGTAAAATTTTGTTATTTAATATCTCACAAACAATACAAAAGGAAAATTAGAAATGGGTTTCGATTTAAACAATCATCGATACCGTCATATCTCAAACTTGGGACATACTGTATAATTATTTTCTTTATAGAAAAGAGCGTGTTGAAAAATACTTATCAACAAAACATTTTTTCAAAAAATACTTAGTTTTTGATTTATTGAAACTCCCACGTAGGTTATAGCCCCTCCAGCAGGGCTCGGATATGACGTATTTTAATTTTTTGTATTTAAATTTATTTGTATTGACAAATTTTACAAATCCCTTAAAAAAGCACATTTAGTGGGCTTTTTTACGCTTCAAAAGTCTTATATTTTCGCTCTCTCCGTTCTTAAATATATTATGTTCCTAATCCTCCTTTGTTCATCAGGCCATTTCCTGGCGACGCGTTGACGTCATCCTCGGCGTAGTAGGCGTCTATTTGCGCGTCATCAGAGGGTTTTCCGATTTAATCGGAAAATTTGACTGTACAATTATTAATTCTCATACAGTTTCGAAATAAAATTGTTTAGATGCTTTCTTTGCTTATATTTGCAACATAATTGCAATAGTAGAATGCTATTTTTTCGGTGAAGAAAATTGTTCACGACGTTTTGCGAACGTCTCAACTGGCATTCTCAAGTAATAGTTTCTTGACGGCTGCTTTTTTTTTAAAGTCGAGCAATTTTGAACCATGGCAAAAGTGCAAAAAATTAAATAAATAAATTTTACACAAAACCGAAATTTTGGGTTCGGTGTCGTTTAGCGTCCATCGATTTGAAAAAAATTAAAATTATAGATAAAAAGAGCACATTTTGTTTAGTAGATTTCAAAAAGAAAAAATCCTAAAAATGCATTTTTCCAGAGAAAAATGAAAAAAAAGTCGAAACAAGACGCGGAAATATCAAAGCTCTGACTATCACAGTATTAAAATAATAAATACGATTGCAAATAGTTATTTTCTTAACAAGTGCGGAAAGTGATACTTTTCCGCACGCGGCTACGTTACACGAAGGACGGCAGCGGAGTTCGGGTAAGCAGCCAAGAGCGGAAAAGTTACTTTCCGCAAGTGTTAGGAACAATATTTTTCTACAAGCGAGAGGAAAAACCAACATAATTTTAAAGATTTATGATTAAAATATTATTTATTAACAAAGGAATTTATACACTACTTATTATAAACATTTAAAGTAAAAGTGCTATTGGTCGCGTTTTGCAAATTTATTACTGACGCGAGTTGCTTTTCTGTAGAAAACGTTGTCGGCGGCGGCGTTGGTTCTTGATGAGCCAATCTTTTGCAACTATGGAAGTAGTTTCTTAAACCGAGAGGTTTAGTACATTGGAAGATGGCATTGACAGTTGTTTTTGGATAATGGAAGGTGTCAGTGGCGGCCCGCGACCCATAAAGCTGGGTAGGCGGAGAGCGCCGCGTGCCAAAATTGCGCAGCTGGCGAAAATTTTTTGGGTGCCACGCCCAATTTTCGTGTATCTCATATTTTGATTAACTTTATTGTTTTTTTATAGATAATATTACCAAAAAAAGTTCTTATTAACGAAAGAAAACGTATTTTAAGTAGACTTCAGAGTTGGATGTACGAAAGCCAGGTTGGCTTTTTAAGCCGACAACACCAACAACATAAGGGCTCGGCTCTCTCGCGTGACGTCATCATATGCAAGTGGAACGCACATGCTGACCACATACTTTAACCAATTTTATTATTATCAAAAAAGTTTATTTTTTTAAGTAATTTTAAAAACCTTTGAAGGACATCCTGTTAAAAGAGGGTGCCAGTCGTCAACTGAGACCTTCTTTGCACCCCATTCGATTTAATACTTAAAAAGCTGCTCATATGCTCCTTAGAAAGCTCATATTTTTTAACACTAGCTGATAAATTTTTTAAATCTGAAAAGCCCTGTGAAACCCAAACATTATTTTTACCTTTAGCAAGTAGTAAACAAGGCCAACAAAATAAACTTTGCCTAAAGATGCTTCCACTTAACCAACTGTGACTATCATACCACTGTGTTTTAAAAGACCGCGAAAAAGACTGTCCATGTTTTTTGTCGGGTTTTAAAATATTAAGTGTTGATATCGGGCGACCAATAGTCAAGATTTCACTTCGATCTTTTTCATTTAGTCGGGAAAACGGAGTTTCTTGCAACGAGCAAACTATGTCATGCACAGGGTTTAACTCCATTTTTTAATATTATTTAAACTATAAACAAAAAAACGATAAACATGCACTTATAGCTAAAAAATACTTATCAAAAATCAAATTCTCCTGGACTGAAGGCCTGCCTAAACTTCAAAACTTGCCACTAAACTACCTAGGATTAAAACTCGGAAACCAAAATGCACCGGTAAGATTTATACGGAATTTCGATTTCGGATAAAAAGATACAGGTCAATTAAAAGGTCGCATCGGGTCGCGTGCCTCTGACCAATAATTGTCCACCTGTTGTCATGCATCTCATAATCGATGTGCGACGATCGTCGAAGGTCAAAGCGAAGGCCACCGATGCAATCGCCTGCAGAAGTAATAAATCTGCCAAATTTTACTTTACGTCGGCGGATTTTTCGCATCACTTGGCATCGTTTATTAGTTTATGTGCTTACGTACTGAATATCAAAATAAGGCGGCTGAGATAGATCGCCTTTTGGTCGGAAGTCGCAAAGCACCACGGAATAATATTATTGTGTAGTCTTGACCGTTCGCTCTTGCCTCCAGCGGTGACCATTTTCTTTTTAATTGTAGAAATATAATAATTTTATATACTCATTTTCCAAGGTAGGCGGCGCCTACCTTGCCTACCCTGACGAGCCGCCACTGGAAGGTGTTTCCGTAAAATTAAGTATTTTGTTTGAAATATCCTTTCTAAAATTTGTTGAATTCTCGAGGTATCCTTAGCGACTGATGTAGACTTTCAGCCTCCAAGACGTTTAATGTTGGATATTTGTTCTCCGGAGTTTGCGGGAAAGTGCAAAGGGGGCCGGCGAAAGCTATCCCCAGTATCAATTTCGTGTAGGAAGTTTGAGATAGGCCACTATTTCCGATGGCATTTTCCAAAAGTATTAATGCCGATATATTGTACTGTACACACTCCGTGTTTATAGTTCACAAAAAATCGCCTATGTGGTGTTGTCGACTTTCTTAAGGTGGGTTTAGAACTGAGTAGGTACGCAGTGAGCATGCATGCACGCATTCGTTTGCGTTTGCGAAAAGCGTTTAAATAGGTTTATGTATATTTCGACGCACAAGCTGATCCAGTTGTTCGCAGGAGTGCGTTAATAATGGAAGACGACGATGAAACCATGGCGGGTGCATTTATTTTAATATATAATTTGATAAAAAAGAAAGAAGCTCGTAAACGTAGACCTCGTCGTTGGTGGCAAACTCAATTTTTACGCAACAGACAGAATACTTTATTACGCGAGTTAGTGGCAGATAACAGTTATGATCAATTTCGAAATTTTACAAGAATGACAAAAACTGACTTCGAATATCTGCTTAGTTTGATAACTCCCAAAATTATTAAAATGGATACAAATTATAGAAAGTCAATATCACCAAGAGAACGTCTAGCACTGACTTTGCGTTTCTTGGCAACTGGAGACTCCTACAGCAGCTTACAATATCTTTTCAGAGTCTCAAAATCTTCTATCTCTTAAGGTGGGTTTAGACCTCAGCACGTACGCAGTGAGCATCCATGCACGCATTCGTTTGCGTTTGCAAAAAGCGTTTAAATAGGTTTTGTTATTTCGACGCACAAGCTGATCCAGTTGTTCGCAGGAGTGCGTTTATAATGGAAGACGACGATGGCGGGTGCATTTTTTTAATGAATAATTTGATAATAAAAAAGGCTCGTAAACGTAGACAAAGACAAAATACTTTATTAGTAACTTTTTATGCACCCTGCAGTACTCGCACATAATAAAAAAAAGCAAAAACTTTCCATTTTTGGCAGTGACACTAGTGAAATTTTTGATTTGACGTGTCACTGTTGAATGTGTCTGGTTTTATTTATTAAGTTACATCTGCAGGGTGCATGATAAGTTACTAATATGGAAACACATTTTAGCAGATAATTCGTAAACTGTTGGCTGAAAAGAGCCCAACGCACATTGGGTACAATAACATTTTTTTGTCTAAAATAATTAGGAGAGCCAATATTTTACTACTTGAAAATTTACAGGTGATCTTTTTGTACCCCCGGCATAAAAATCCGATATACATATGCATGTACATACCTTTTCCAGTTTAAAGGGCCCTAATTTTACTTTTCTCAGGCGAAACGATCCCATGAGACTTTTATCTTTTTTTTTTGCTTCTGCACTATCTAAATTTGCAATATTTAAATTATTCACAAGTGCTTGCCAAGCATCTTGTTTTTTTGTTTTAGAGTAATATTCTTGGTTCCTCCCTCCCATAATATAAAAAGTTTTCGAATTCTTGCAATAGAAGCAAAACTCTGGTTTACTCCACTCCATTTTCAAATTAAACTAATTCGCCCGTTGAAGTACGTGCGTTGTAGATACTCCCAACAGTCCCAACCCCGTTCAAACTGGACGTTTGCGAACCAATTATTCTTTTGAGCATCGCATCGAGACCGACAGCCGGCGGATCGCGCCAGGCTATTCACGCATAGAAACACACAGCGTGAGCGTGCCCATAACGTTTACACTTGAGCATTCGCGGTGGATCAGTGCGTGCGTGCTCAGGTCTAAACCCCTTTACATTATTCCTGAAGTTTGTCAAGCCATAGTGGAAGTGCTTCGTGAAAGAAATTATATAAAGGTATGTATATTTGGGTTGTTAATTTATTTTTATTAAACAGTTCATATATCACATGCATAAAGTATTAAAATAAAAAAAAAACACAATTAAACAGTATTAAAAAAACCGAAAAAAACATTAAGCTGAACTAAATAAATGATATTTTTTTAACAAAATTAATAGTTTTGTTTAACTCTCAGAAAAGGGATGTAAATTTGGAGCAGAATTTGTAGTGGTTGGGGTTTGGTGAAATAATAAAGGAAGGGCCCTTGTTTTTTCAAAAAAAAAAAATAATAAAGAATTGTGGTACAACTCTTTGTGCTCCTTAAAATATCTAAATAACTTTTTGTCTAAAATAATTAGGAGAGCCAATATTTTACTACTTGAAAATTTACATGTGATTTTCTTTGTACCGCCCGGCAGAGCAACACCCGGTATACATATGCATGTACATACCTTTTCCAGTTCCAATGCTGGCCCTAATTTTACTTTTTTCACGGCGAAACGATCCCATAAGACTTTTTATCTTTTTTTATGCTTCTGCACTATCTAAATTTGCAATATTTAAATTATTCACAAGTGCTTGCCAAGCATCTTGTTTTTTTGTTTTAGAGTAATATCATATCACATAATATAGGAAGTTTTTCGAATTCTTGCAATAGAAGCAAAACTTTGGTGTTACTTCACTCCATTTTCAAATTAAACTAATTCGCCCGTTGAAGTACGTGCGTTCGTAGATACTCCCAACAGTCCCAACCCCGTTCAAACTGGACGTTCGCGAACCAATTAATTGTTTTGAGCATCGGATCGAGACCGACAGCCGGCGGATCGCGCCGAAGCTATTCGCTCATAGAAACACACAGCGTGAGCGTGCGCGCATAACTGTTTACACTTGAGCATTCGCGGTGGATCAGTGCGTGCGTGCTCGGTCTAAACGCATCTTTAAACTGGCATATTTTCTATATAGATTCAAAAATTTTCCATTTTCGGCATCTCCAGAAATGACAATGCTTCTAGAGGTGTGATTTTTTAAGTCTGGGATGTGTATCAATACTAAATTTTCTTGGTCTTCAATATGGTCCAGACATATTTTTGTTAACTCCTCTCTACGACAAGCGCCCGCTAAGCCAAAATCGTAGCCACTTTTATATGTAAATAAGTATCATCTGGCGCTTCATCCATGAATTTCAATATTTCTTCTTTTAAAAAGATTTTCGCCTTTTTGGGTCTAAAACCAACGCTTTGTTTTTTAAGGTAGGCCGTCACTTTGAAAAACTTGCTTAAATCTATGTTCTTTTGTAACTTAATGATACATTTTAGCATAGACTATCTAGAACATAATGTATTGGGTTTACATGTTTTTGATAAATATAGGCCAGAAATATCTCTTTTTTAAATGACTTCACACCCTTACTTTGACACCAGCTCTCAAACATAATTCTTTTTCATACCTGTGACGAGATTTCATGGGCAGGAGATCTATACTTGCTATTTCTGCTGCATCAATAATCGATGCTGGTAAATCGTCGTCAAAATCCATTGAAAATGTTTCTCCAATTTGGTTGAAAATGCGTGACAGAAAATTAATTTTTGATAGATGCATAAACAATTAGTTGGGTGCTATGGATTCTTTGATAATTTATATGGAGTTATTAAAAATATGTAATTACATTTGGTAAATTAGGATTATTTTATTTTATTTAATAAATGTTATAAAAAGACTGCAAAATTATAGCAAAATTCAGTTTCTTCAAATATATAACTATTATAAGCAAAATTATGCATTATTTTATAATTAGATACTAATGTTCCCAAACCTAAAATATTTTACTTTTCGGCACTAGTGCGCAGAAAAACGCAGATTAGTGCGGAAAAGTATAGGCTTCCGCATGCTTGTAGAAAAAGGAATAAACATTTCATTTTAAGAGAATAAATATTGGGAAGATTATTAATGTCAGTTTTTATTTTTTTATTATTTAATTTGCTTTATTGTATATTGCAAATAATAATTAGCAGACAAAATATTTTTAATAATTCTTGGGGGGTTATTACCCCCCGTAGCCTCCCATACCTCCACCAGTGGTTAGGATAGAGGGAAAAATATGCTGAAACCTTCCGTGTAATATGCACCCATCGTGGATCAGGCCAAATTTGGCCTGGCGCACCATCATGGTGCGCAAGGAGATTTTAAAGCAAACTTGAAACCGAAGCGGTCCTGTTTGAAGAGTAACGCAAACAATGTTTTTAATAAAATTCCCTGAAAACACGGCACTGTTTTTAAGTGTATTTATTCTACACTGATCAGATGGACCATAATTTTGTTTAAATTGCGGCTTGGCCTTGAATTTTTTAAAGTACCCAACTAATTGTAATTTAAAATTCGACTATTATTATTTTTTTGTGCGTGCGTAAGGTCAACCTGTTTAAAAAACCGATCACGCACGTTTTTTTTTAAGCGCTTGATTTAAGACGATTAACGTGAGAATAACAATTAATTTAAAGAATTCGAGCACGATGCTCAGCAGGGACGTGTTAAGATTCGTATTTGGTTCCACATCCGCGATTGTATTTCTTAAAATATTTCAGTTTTTTTTAACCATTTAACATTTTATTTCTTTCTTTACTCTTTCTATACACAGGAAAATCTGTAAATGTTATTTTGTTTAAGGTAGAACAGCAAGTATTCGAACGGTGCTTCTTGAACTTGACTTCGCTAATATTTTTGGTAATTGTTTAGAATCGCGGCCCCATCTATTTTTGACCATAAAAAATTTAAAAATAGAAATATCCCCTTTTTTTCATTTTGTTATATTTTACAGTGGGTTTACGAATCTTTAAAAAAAATCGATGTTAATTTTTATTTTGTAAATAAAAAAAATGGGTATTTTTCAAGTTTATATGTTTGTGCTTGTTAGATATCCAGAAAGAAGGCAACCGTTTCTTGAAATATTTGCTTGTTTAAAAGCAAATTTAGTAGAGCACGGATCCTTTGTTCGCCAGCGTCCTAAAACATACAGCAAAGATAACAGGAAAAGAATAAATGTTTTGGGATATATAGAAGCAACACCTTCGTCCTCATGTAGAAAAATTGAGAAGAAAATTGGTGTGCCCAAAACTGACGCTCAGAAGGTCTTGAATAAATACAAGTATCATCCATACAAATTTAATATAGTGCAACATTTGCATTCTGGCGAGGCCGAGCGCCGGACACTGTTTTGTCAGTGGTATTAGTAGCAAATTGATGGTAACTCGTTATTTGCTGAGACGAATGCTTTTTTTTAAGTGCGGGCGTTTTTAATCGTCACAATACCAGGAATTGGCATACAGAAAATCAGAATTTAATGTTTGAAAGGTCAAAACAAGGACGCTTTGGAGTTGGAGTGTCATGTTTTATTTTGGGCAGACAAATAGTTTTATAGAATTTTTGAAGGAGGTCTTACAGCACCTAGGTACCTAGAAATCCTTGAGGAAATTATTCCAGAACTATTGGAAAATATTCCATAAGCCCAATATAATGCTGTTGACCTACAACAAGATGTTGTCCAAAACACTAGGCTCTTAAGCGCATTTCTTGATAAAACCTTTCTTTAAAGATGGATAGGTACCAACGGACCTGTTAAATGGCCTCCACGATCTCCAGATCTCTCAATTTTAGATTTTTTATGGGGCTATATACAAAATGAAGTATATAAAACACAATATGACAATCATAGCAGAACTTTGAGAGGCAATTCATGTAGCCTTTCAAAACCTGCGAAGAAGACCATTTGTTCTTTTTAATGCTTTAAAAAAAAATACAATTTTGTCAATTTCGCGTTACAGAAAATGGTCTTTATTTTCAACATCACCTTCAAATTTGCTGTGTGTTTTTTTTGTTATATTGTTACTTTACGCTACAAAAAGGTTGTTAGAAACTTACTGTTATAAAAAAATTGTCTAGGTATTTTTGAAAATTGTTATTCATGGCCTACTATTAATTTATGCATTTAGTTTTAAAAATTGTCATTTATTTGCGTGTTTTTAAGAAAAAGTGCATACTAATAAATATTTTTAAAACGTTAAAAGAAAGACAAATTTTATAGTCTATAAATATACAGGGTGTCCCATTTAAAAAAACATAAGTTTGGTTTATAACTCAAAAATTGTAAATATGTAACAAAAATTATCTACATCACTGCATTTCTACGGAAAAAATCTATCAGAGTGTTATTTTACCTTTTCGATAAGTTGAAGGATAATGGAGATACGAGGAGGGTCCCAAAATGCAATATTTTCAAAAATGCCCTGTATTTTAAAAACTAAAAGGGCTTTAAAAATTTCGTTAACGGCATCTTAAGCTTCACGAAAAAGTAGCACACGGTCGCGAAAACCGCATTCCGCTAACTTTAAAAATAACGGAGATACGCTGCAAAAGTACCCAAAATGGGACACCCTGTACACAACACATGAGGTCTGCTCGTTATTTAGTAATATTTTACACTATTTAACACTTTTTGGACCCACCTAGTCCTAAAATACACCTTCCACAGGAGCGGTTACGTAAAAAAGAAGAAACACTATTTCTTAATAACAAACAGACCTATGTAAACTTTTAAAAATCATTTTCCTTTTAATAAAACGATCAAAAAAATCAGGGTTTTTTTAATTTTCTAATAGTAGTTCGATTTATATTGCATTCGTTTTTGAAAAATATTATAAGATTTTACCATTTTTGAGATGTTCCGAATTGAATGCATGGCTTTCATACATGACTGATATCGTCAATGTTAATTATGCACAATTTAATTGATAATATCTCGTTTCGCAGATGAAAAAAATGTCTTTTTTATTTCTATTAAATAAAATGCACTTTAATTAACCTTATATTTCAATTTCATTTAATTCTTAGGAAAAGCCTTTTTATGAATGAACTACCTTAATTTAAAGATAGAGAGATGATAATGAAAAAAACTTTATTTGTTCTAATAATAGTTTTTAAATAACTAATACCGATTCATTTAAAATTACTCATATGAAATATAAAATAAAACCTAAAAGGTAATAAATGTGTTTATCTACAATAAACGTTTATGGAAGTAGATTTAGTGACGCAGGCATACATACAAATAGGCAATTAATGGCTCCCGAGCATGACACAGTACGGGAATAATTTATTGTCTTAGTCAGGGTTCGCGGAGCAAATTTTACAAGTTTGTGAAGCTGTAAAAAATGGTAATTTCAAGTAAAAAATAAAAAAAAAATGTTTTGCATTAAATATAAATACTCTGGGCGAAAATTATGAGCCTTAAAATTCATTCTTAAATTTTGATTTTTAAACTATTTCATATTATATATTATTTAGTATCCTTAATTGATATTGTTATGTTTGTGACGTCACCGGATTGCCCAGAAGGTAGATTTATTTTATTAATTTTTGTTAAATATTCAACTTTTAAGAACTAATTTGGATGTACACCTACTATTAGGTCAGTATTGTATACCACTTGATAAAATTAAGAATTTATACTACTTGTAAACAAAACAATAGGGCAAAAGGATTACGTCACAAATATCAAATTGACATTTAAATCTGCGTATATGGGCTTCAATGGGATCCAGCACTCCTTGTTAAGTTTACCACCCTTGCGGGATAGTAATGTTAGGAATGTCAATTTTTTAGGCGAATTCGGATATCTGGTGCTATTTATTAATGGCTAATCTTGGCAGCTGACTAACCACGCAAGTCGCATGCACGCCATACCCCTTGTAATAGTTGAACATTTTTTTGCGTATGCCCCAACTTCCGCCATGTTTTTCGGGCACTTTTTACAAATGTCGTGCATATTTTTAAAATAAGAAAAAAAAGTAATAATCATTTTTTGACAGTTTAAAAAATTGTGCATACACAATAATACAAATATTTTAATTAAAATATATAATGGTATCTATAAGAATGAAGCTAAAAAACGTTTTTGTTATGGAGTATGCTGCGGTGATACGCTTAGTAGATTTTTTCAAGCGGATTTATATTATTTTATTATTTTGTCAAAGCCTTGTTTTGAGTTTCGCCGAAATTTCATTAAAATAAGTAAGCGAAAGCACTTAAAAATTTGTCCCAAATGTGCTAAATGCGATTTGTGGGTGCCTCCGGTGAAGACGAGATGATGGTTGATTCCAAGGAATTGATAATGTTAATAAAGATACATATATTAATTTTTTTTACTTTATGATAAAGGAGAATGTGGTCCAACAACTAAATATCCAAACCCCATCAGTTGTATTTAAAAAGACTAGTGATAAGGTTATATATTTGATATAAATAAAATAGCTCGCGCCATAACCTCAAATAATAAATTTAGAAAAAGATATATAATAGAAATAAGAATTATTTTTTCTTTTTTGTAATTTCTTTTACTTATTACCATGTCAAGGAGAATACAGTTCTATTTGACATCTAAATTATTATTATTTTAACTCTTCAACTATTTCGGCTTTATTTCCTCCTTGGGGACGACCATGGCACTTCAACCATCCTCGTAACTGAACACAGTTGTGTGCTTCTACGTTAGGATGCACTAATAAAGCACCATCAATTAATTTTTCATTTAATTTCACTGATATTAGAGATAATGCTTGCTGCCCCGCCATATTTATAAAAAGTGTCCGAAACGTTCATATTGCCGCCTTTTTAACTGGCGGACACGCTAAGCAAACCCTTAAAAGGCCTGTTGCAAATTATTCCGGAAATTACCGAGCTAATCCGATGTAAATCCATGACCAGTTAAATTTTTTCATTCAGCAGTTTTTTTATGCAAATATTTGAGATGTCTCTAGTTAAAAAAAATGCAAATATTTTTACGGACTTTGGGATTTGACAGTAAAATTTAATGAAATTCTTGAAAATAAAAGTAAAAATAGAGAATTCGCTTATAAAACTTTTTCTCTGGGGAGGAAGGGTCAAAAAAACATAGTTTTTTTGCAAATTTCCAAATGAAAATGTTCTTTTCGAAAGTATTCCATTTGGGGCCAATAGCATCTGGCACATAATTGGTTTGGGTCCCATGTCTCACTTTTTAGATAAACACAGTGTTGCCAACTCTTAAAAATTACTAGGAATTTCCCCTTAAAAAAATTCATTATTTATAAAATGAATAATTAATAAATAATAAAATATCATTAAACAAATAATAAATTTAAAACAGTCAATTAATAATATCATTTAGCAACAGTTTATAATATTTTTCATTCATAAATTATTTAAAGCTTCAAGTAACAAATCTCTTACTGACTAGATGTCGCTAAGGCGGTATGTACAAAAATGAATATGATTGGCTAGATCGGATTATCCCAGGGCCTATACTATTACACCTTTACTTAACATTTGAAAAAAATAAAAAATTTATAGTTATAAAAATTCTTTAAAATATAGCATCCCTAAAAAAATCCCATCCCACTTATTTCTCCCTAAATTTGGGGGGAAACCCCTTAGTTGGCAACTCTGGATAAACAATTTTTAAAAATCCTAAATCCGTTACCTGTGTGGACAGTTGGTTTTTAAGGTTTTAATACGAAAATCTAATTTCGCAACCCTCAATCGCTCTTTGTGTTTTTTTAAACGTAAATTATGTTTTTTTGCTTAAAACAATGTTTTGCTGCTAATATACAAAGAATAAAACTCCTGATATTTTATGAAAATGAGAGCTTGTTATTTAGACGTAACTTTTTATATTTGTATAACGTTCAAGATTCTAGGAACATCTTCATTAAATTCTAAAATAAACAGATACCCACGCCTTTTTTTGCACACCAGCTGGGTTGAAGTAACTGATTACCATAATTGGTTTAATTAAACAATAAACCATCATTAAATTGCCCATTAGTCTTGATGAATCGAGATTTAAAACAAATTTGATGCCCGTAGGTATGACTGAATTTTGAGAATTATGTGTGTGTTAGAGTTGGTTAATTTTTTTTTGGTTTATCAAAGAAAGGATCTGTGGCTGTTTTCAGAATAAACGAATTTTCTAAATGGCCATTTTTTTTTTTTGAAAAAAACATGTTTTTTACACTTTTAGTTTTACGTACAGTAACGGCCATTAAATCTTGCACAATTCTTTTCCCCTTTCGTAAAATAGACTTATGCCACTTTCTACTGAATATAAATACCTGTTGAAAAACCTAATAAAGAAACAGGTGTCCGTTGTCAGTGTATTTTTTAAAATACCAAACTTAACTTTAGATCAAAAAGTATTAATTATTCATTATATTGAGCAGAGAGGTTGGCCATAAAGGGATGTGGCTGAAGAGCTTAACATCCCAAAGAGTACTATTCATTTTGTTTACAAAAAATGGTAGGAAACACACTCCTTTGAGAGAAGTGCTGGAAGTGGTCGCCCCAAACTATCGAATCAAGAACAAGACAATAATTAAATTAATGTTTTGAGAAACCAACCATTTAAATCTGTAGTTACAGCAAAAACGGAAATCAAGCAAAGCAATCGGTTAGAACGGCACGGTGAAGAATAAGGCAAAAATCCGAATTGCGCTGCCACCTGGCAGCCTTAAAACCATTTTTAACAAATGCAAATAAAGAAAAACGCATTGGATTTGCTCTACAATTTTACTTGGAACCTCCGATTTTTTGGAAAAATATAATATTCATCGATGAAAAAGTGTTTCAGTCGTGCTACGATGGGATACTTAAGGTATACAGGCCTCAAGGAACACGATTTGATGAAAAATATACCCAAAAGGACAGTAGTGGGCGATTTTCGGTAAATGTTTGGGGGGTACACAAGGACTTGGTGTATTTTGTGAAGGAAGGTTCAGTGTGAAGGTATATATAGATCTACTACAGAATATCATGCTTCCTTCTGTACTGGATCGATTTCTGGACAGAAATTTTATCTTTTAGCAAGATAAGTGTCCCGTTCATACGGCCCGGCAAGTGGATGGAAGAGCAGCGTATCAGGGTTTTACCATGGCCCGGACGTAGTCCGGATTTAAATGTTATGGAAAACGTTTAGGGCTTATTAGTTACAAAAATAAATAGGGAAAATGAGTTTAGGCCGTAAAGTGTAAACGAACTTAAAAATAAAATTTTAGAGGCGTGGAATGAGTTACGAGGAAATCCGGATTACGCCCGGGCTTGGGCTATTCGATGCCTGGAAGGCTAAACTCTGTCTTAGAAAAAAACGGGATCGCAATAAAGTATCTATTAAATTTGTTTGGAAGGATATTTAAGTTTGTTTGAATTTATTAAATTGTTAATTAGTTTATTAATTTGTTAGTTTGTATAAAATATTTTTTTTGGCCTTTTGCTTTATTTAAAGTAATTAAAAGTAAAACAAGGTAAAAAAGAGCGATTTAAAAATTTGACAAATTTTTTGCCAAGATTTAATGGCCGTCACTGTACCTGTACCTACATTTTATTTATAGGCAATTTTTATATACGTTTTTACTTTATAATAACGTAAAAATAATCTATACTGTCCTGATTTCCACAAAATTTAAAATATTTTTAAAATTTATACAATGTTTGATGTACTATTTTGTTAATTCCTTTAAATTTAAACGCCCCACTGCATTGCGTGATCCTGTTCGATTCGACAAAAGGACAAAAGTATCCAGCCATTTTTCTTCGTTAAAATCTACTTTGTTACATCTATTAATTATGTTTTAGGTTCGTTTTTATTTGTATTGTGGTTTTATTGTTTTGTAAGGGTGATATAAATGTAGGAAAATAAACATGTTTGGTTCTTATTGCAAGTGAAAATGCGGTGCACAACAACAATATGACCGAAAACAGCCTAGACAGTGGTTCCGACAAACTGAGGGCACGTCCCCTGGGGTACGCAAAGCAACATCAAGGTGGGGCCGCAGTAGAGAAAATTATTAACAATTTTCATCCTTAATATAAAAAAAACAGTTCAAATTAAAAAAATATTTATTATGGAAATGTCGTCTGCAAGTTCAAAAAGATTTTTTGTTATTTCCGAAATTGGGTTTATTAATGGGAAATATGACGACACTGCAAAAACGAAGATATTACAAAGATATTATATTTTATCTAGGAAGTCCTTTTGATGAATTCAAAATATTTTTCTAATTTATATGAAATATATAACAAAAATATTTAAAGTCCTTTTAAGTTTGATATAAATCATTTTTTAGAAAAAATGCTAAAACAAGATACAAAAACACGATTCAGTGGCAAGAAATAAACATTTGTAAATTTGGTGATTATTACTTTTTGTAAAATATCTTCCAATCTATTATTTAATCGGAAATTTTTAAATTTTACATACTTTACAATACTTTGGAAAAATAATTTTCCCATTTGCAAGAAATTAAAACACAAAAAACGGAGCCATTGATGTTGCTGTACCTACGTTGTTACTTTTCAAAATTTTAAAGGTAATGGCAACACTTCGCAATATTGATCAAAAATGTTGAAGCCTCATGTTTATAAATAAATCCTCTTTTTTAGTAAAGGAATGTTTTGTATAGTCAGGAAGTGGCGCGATCCCCTTTAATTTCAAAAAGGGGGCGCCATAGAAAAAAGTTTGGGAAACACTGGCCTAGAAGAATTAGTCCAAAAGAAAATTGTACCCATTCAGTTAAATGGTATAAAACAGATTTAATGCGGGTTTTAAGACATCAAAAGATAAAAGTAGTATTTGTACGTTCCACACAATTAGTTTATTTCTGTTACTTGCTACTGTTAGTGTAAAACTCAATATACTTTAAGTACTCGCTGTAGGTCGGACTTAAAATTGTCTTTATTTATTTCCCACTTTTTGTATATTATGTAGGTATAGGCAAATTGCAGATGTTAAATATAAAGCAAAGTCTTTTCGCTTAGTTCATCAATCTTTTGGAGTTTGTCAAGGTATTTTTTGTGCGTTATTAGCATCCAAAATAGCTAACCTAAACTATTAATATTAGTAGGTAATCAGGACCCATACCCTTTCAAATGGTGCGGTGCCTATACAATAGATATTTGTCAGGCAACCTATTTATGGTTGGGTTTTTCACTGAGGGTTGTAATTTAAATTTTATTGCGGTCAAAAAATCAACGAATTATTGTGAAACGTATCATAACAAATAATCTTACTATTACTACTAGACTTCTCTAATTAGATAAAGGTTTTTGAACCCTACAAAATAGCATATTAGGAATTCTGAAAATATTAAAAAATATTTTTTTAAGTTTTATTAGTAGTATGAGGTTAAAAAAAATACGAAGTTGTGACACTAAAAAAATAAAGAAATAAACAATTTACGAAATATTGCTCAGTAGGAGTAATTTTGTTTGTTGTTTGTGAGTTGCGTCACAGCATGTCATATGTTCACCTTTATAGAGCAAATTCACAGATTAAATCAAGTATTACATCTGGACGCACGGTGTGTGCCAGGCGAGCTCCAGCCTACTGCCCGAATGTGCAGTAGGCAGGAATTTTTTCCCCTGTTATAACTTTGGTATTATTTCCAAGGAAGTTTAAAGGTTAATGGAAGCCCAATACTATGACGTATTCGATCAAAAACTGTCATGAGAGGTCCTCTCAATCCTGCGCAGTAAGAAAATTCCCCAAAAAATTGTAATGTGATGCCTCCCTACACACAGTTTGTAGGTAGGCAGCACATTATCTTTTGACAGAGCCGGAGTCACGTTTTCGTGTGCCACGCACACAAGCGAAATTCGGGGAAAACCCGGCCATAAATCGGAAATACCAACATCGCAATTAAGGCCTATTCTGAGTATAATTTCATTATCTAGTTACCTGGGTATAATAAACAATTACCCTTTTATTTTTAGTCTTGTCACTTGCAGAAATATTTTAGTTGAAAGCTGATGTTCGTGGAGACTATTTCATTGTGATTCAAAAGCGCCTGTGAAAATTAGTAATTTATATTCAGTTTTTCGGCAAAGTGTGGGTGAAAATTTTGTAAGTAACTATGGAGCCTATTGCTGGTGGTAAGTAGAATATTAAAAATACTATTTATTTAAAATATTTCTTTACGTTTTTTATACTGGTGTTCTGAAAAGTTAACAATTATTTTTTTTTAATTTCAATTTTTCACTTTTTGCTAAAGAAAAAGTATGATTTCCCGTAATTTCCCGCATTTAAATTAGCTTTAAATTATTGTTTAATAAGTCCTTTGTAAGATCCCATCTTAAGTTGCTGCGGTAATTTTCGATCTTGACGAGAAAATATTTTTAAAGATTTATGGTCTGGGTCCAAATTCGTATAAAATGTAGGTCCCAAACGCAACAAATAATTTTCTCCTACTAACTTAAAGAATAAATCAATTTTATAAAATAAAACATTATTTTATAGAAAATTAAATAGAGAAATAGAAAAATTGCCATATGGGTTTAAAATTCAATATGGCGACCAATTTTAAATGGCGAAATCTTATTAAAATATATTGTTTTAATTATATTGAACTAAGAATTAAAGAAACAGTTTTAACAATCATTCATGTAGTTTCAAAATATAAATTATAATCCAAACAGCTATTGATAATGTAGTTTTTTAGAATTAACATTCAATTCTTCAAGCTACGCTACGGTCTCAATTTTGGAGCAACACTGCTCGCCGTTTTTTGAGAATGCTGCTAAATCTTCGGAAATTACAGGCACTGATCAAGATTTGATATTTAGATTCAGAGTAATTTTATTAACAATTTCTAGTGGTTTTCATATAAAAATTGATAGTTTTAAGGACTACTGTCATGAGACGGCCAGAAAATTTGTAGAATTGTATCCGTGGTACAATATGCCAACTTCCGTCCATAAAATCTTAGCACAGTTCTGATATAATATCATATTTTATGGTTCCAATTGGGAAACTTGGCGAGGAAGCCCAGGAATGAAGAAACGAAGATATTAAAAGATTCAGAGAATTTCATGCACGGAAGTTTTCAAGAAAACAAAACATGGAGGATATATTTTGTAATCTTTTAATATCTTCTGATCCTTTAATCTCCAATATGAAAAAATCATCTGCTAAAAAGCTTAAACAGTACCCTTCAAAAGTTTTGGCATTTTTGATGAACCAACAGTTTCTGCTGATGAAAGTGATAGTGAAGATATTGATTGATTTTAATTATTAAGATAGGTTAGGCTTTATTATTATTACAAAGTTATTGTTAAGTGAGGTCTGTATATACTTTACATACCTAAATATATTACTCTTAACATGTATTTTAAATTGCTCTTATTTTTACACACAAAAGTTAGTTATAAAATTAAATAGAACAAAAACAAACAAATCACAACTTTATTTAATTTATAATAAGCAATTTTATTAACCTCAGGTATATCAAAAGTCTTGTCATTTTGGATTTTATTTCAAAAATTTTCAGTCAAAAAGCGTTTATTTCAGCGCAGATTGAAGTCGGATTGAGGCACTCAACAGTGACAAAGGCAAGTCAATTTGGAAAAAATACAGGATCAACTATCTCAATCCTACAATTCTGTTAAAATGGTTTACCTCTATCTCTCTGTTAAGTGCCTCAATCCAACTTCAATTCGAGCCGAAATAAACGCTCTTATTATGAATTTTAAACTCTTAACTGCTTAAATTGTTAAAATAATAACAGTCTAATAATAATATTAACATTTTATAGAGTTTTATTTTTTAAGGAAATAGGTACTTACACAGCGCTTATGTAGCGCAATAAATGAACCCAAGGGGAGAGGGGGCTTTAAAAAATGTTTAAATTAACGTGTTATCTTAGTTTTAACATTTTCTTACGATTAAACATGTTTGTGATTCATATCAGCACTACTACTATTTATGGCCGGCTTTTCCCCGATTTTCGCCTGTGTGCGACGGTGCGGTGTTTATGAAACTATACCCGCGGTGTGCCGTTGTCTTATCAACCCTTCCAAGCGAATGTTTTGCCTTGTGAGATTTTATTTTGTGGTTGCAGAAGTTTTTGGATTGATAAAAACCTTAATATTTTAGTAATTATGGTTTATTTAATTGTGACTATAATTTTGTGTTTATTGTTTGTTACTTACAATATCGTAACAAAATGCCTGGAAAGTTTTATGGTTTTGTCTTGCAAATCCAAGGGTAACATACCCGGAATACCCCTCATTAGGAAAATAAGGTCAGGTTAATTTAAATATCACTTTTACAAGACCATAAACTAATCTTGGAGGTTTCAAAAATCTTGTTTAGTTTAATGCTCCAAGACCCAGTCATGTTCGGTGTCGCGAAAAGAAGTTAATCATTTTGGCGTTACTTTTGAAAACAACCTTAATTCACACAAACATTCACATTACATCCATAGCCTCAGCTGCTTTAAAAAAGCTTGGATTCCTCTTTTGAGCCAGTAAGTATTTCTATCCGTCTAATCTGTATACTCTGTATGTATTTTAATCAGACCATCTTTAGAATATTGTTCTTATGTCTGGGCAATGGTATTTCCTACATTTCTTATCATTTTTAATTTCATTCAAAATAAATAAATTTACAAAATATTGCATTACCCTAAAACACAAACAACCAGTTCAAATTATGGTAAGTTTTTACTTTTCTTGACCCTTCCGATTTCGATGATTTTTTGCATAAGAAGTGCTGATTACAAATCTAAAGTAAATGTTTTTCTTCAACGTTTTATTTTTCAGATATCGATCCTTAAATATGATAATTAGATTAAACTCATTTACACTATTTTGCCCTTCTTTTATCACAGAATTCGTGATAAGTTCATGAAACTATCATACAATGTTTGAAATTTATTTTAAAAAATCGTGTTGTTAATTATTTTATTAAGATGTTTGGTAAAAATACGAAACTCCCAAAAATATCAACTATTTAAATAGAAGCTGTGAATTGGTGCCATCAGTTCTTTCCATGTCAAATCTAATGATATAAAATCCAATAATACACAATAATTTTAAATATTCTATAATTGTTTTGTTTATTAACTAACAATGTTGTGCAAAAAATTTAAAAAATCAGTGAATGTATAGTTAGTCTGAATTTGATGTCAACTTTATACATGGTTACAAAGAATTGTGGACCTGACCTACTATTCATTGCGTAAACTCCGCGGGTCCAATTCCTCTATTCCCGCTGCCCTGCACGAATGGACAATTTTGTTCTACAGCATTGGCCTTCCATACACCTTTAAACTTCCTTGATTATTTCACATAAAGATATGAAATTTACCACTGACTGATTGAGTCAGCTGTCTCAACAGAAAGTTGTGAAAAACTTTAGGTTTATAGAAAAACAAGATTTTTGTTTTTGAGGTTTACGAAAGTTACAGGAATATTTTAGATAAATATTTGAATATAAATTACATATTTTTTTAGGATTTACCGTTACTTCCTTGTATTCCTGGTATTGTGTTAAAGTAATACTTCCAAGCTAAAATATTCGTTTTAAATGTTACGATCCTTTTTTAAGCGCCATTTTACAAATTGCTCATAAATTATAATATAAACGTAAACTCTAAAACGTGCCATCCTACGATATGCGTTGCTAGGTTGTAAAATTTTGTTTACGACATAGTATCGGTTTTAAAAAAGATAAAAAAAGATTTTTAAACATTTAAAAAGAAATTTAAAAACCAATTTTCTAACAAATTATAAGTACATTTACAAAAAAACACCATTTTATGGTTTAAAATTAATTTTAATATTTAATATATTCTTCCTGAACTTTAATACACTAGTTCCTGTGATGTTTTAATTTATGGACAGTGAACAGTGAACAGTGGCGTAGCTAACGGCAGGGCCTCAGGGCTCGAGCTGAACAAAAATTTCTCACACCTTCAGAATATAAACAAAACATATTGCAACTTAGCTTTAAGCACGCCAAAAAAAATTAAATTTGAGCAAACCTTGGTAAACACCATCCGATTTTTAGCAAATTTCTACAATTTTATAAATGACTGATAAATAAAACTACTTTATTTTTAACCACTAAAACATATTCACAATTTTGACTGTAGTTTCACTCACAGAGTTATTTTCAAACAAATATTTCTTACAGACAGTGAATAACATCATCATCCCATTTAAATAACAGATTAAATACTTAGGAATAATCCTGCACCAACATTAAAAATGGAATAGGCATGTAAAGTACATTACGGCCAAAACAAAAAAAGTCCTTAAACGTTATAAAGGCAGTCCCTAGAGTTTGGTGGGGTGCAGATACCGCAACTCTACTCACTATTTTTCACGCCTTGGTTGTATCACAACTGGACTACGGTGCAATGTTTATTAGACCAGCGAGAAAGAAATGCCCGAATAATTTGAAGGTGGTCTTTTATCAAGGCCTACGTACATGTCCGGGATGTATGAGAACTACACCTAGAGCCGCATTCCTTGCAGAGGCAGCAGTTCAGGATCTAGATAGAGAGATAGAAGAAGCATCATGGCAGCAAAATTTGTATCTTAAGTTATCAGGTTGTACAAACATCCACTACCTGAAATCTTGCTATTGGTGCGGAGGAAAATGCCAAATTTTTGGAAAGCAATAACATACCATACCTAGTTCAGGCTGTAGAAAGGTTTTTTTTATACTAGTGAAATATAATTTATTAAAGCTCAAGCTTTCCATGTTACGAAATCGACCTTAACCACACAATAAAGACTCTGTCTGTAAGAAATATTTGTTTGAAAATGACTCTGTGAGTTGAAACTGCAGTCACAATTGTGAATATATTTTAGTGGTAAAAACATATTATTTTTATTTATCAGTGTTCTTTCTTTAAGGTCTTATTTATTTTATTAATGAACTTATCTATTATTTAATATTTCATCATTGATGTTCCCTAAAGTCCAAAATTTCTGTCAGTGACTCATTTAATACCGGCCACCCAACCGACGAAGCGGCTAAATAAAAATCTAACACTAGTAAATGATTTTTAAGCCTATGATATACTTTGCCGCTCAAATAACAGTGAACCGGCCGAAAGTTTCATCGCCACGTTGTCATAATTCGCAAGAATAAATCACCAGCCTGCGATCGCACTTAAAATAGCACGCCAATATGTATTGAAATCATTGTTATCGGGAAGACAATAAAAGTGGCAACACACATTCCTTAGTTTACAACTTGAAGAGACTTGAAAATAAGCGTATCGACAGGGTTTTCGTGCTGTTCGATGATTTTATTTAGTTATTATTGATTATGGACAGAATTGTAAGTTTAAATTTTAATTGCTATACAGGGTATTTTCTAAATATTATAAATTTTTAATAATTGTAGTATATAGATATTGTTTTGTGCCAATTTTATAATAGTTTATCTTATTTAGTGTATATATTGTATAAATGTATATAAAGATTTAGTGTTGTTAAGTGCTTTTAATTCTGTAAACTATGAATATTAACCAACCTTTAACTAGTTATCCGCCTATAAAAAAACGCAGTTAACGTTAAAAGAACGAATAATGGTTAAACATGTTTACCATGGGATTCGGGAACGAAATCCAGAACTAACCACTTTGGATGCTGCAGAGATATGTGCAACTTTAACAACAGTTAATTCGCGTTCGGTATTCAGAGTTTTAAAAGGCAAAAAATCAATATTAGTATTTATGCGGATACTGGAAAATGCGATTTTTTCGCTATTTTTTCACACTTTTTACTTTTCATTTGTTAAACATGATTTAGAGGCTGATTTTTTGGCTGCCTCTTATAGTATTTAAAAAATAATAATAATTGAATTGTTTAATTCCATTTTACGACATATTTCTTTAAATTCTGTCATTTGCACGAAAACATATTTAAAAAACTCATACCATGTTAATTAAAAAAAAAACACTTAAAAAGTAAGGAAAAAACCTTAATTTTCAATAAAAAGTAGGTAAAACGTTTACGTCCGAATTCAACTCGAAATTCTAAAAATGTTGACCTGTTACCAGGTTGTAATAGTTTTCTTTATAACATTTTTATAAGGTATGCGAACCTTGCTTCGCTCGACCCACAATGTTTGATCAAAAATATTCTCGATATGGAAATCCTTAATATGGAACACGAAAGACCCGAAATAGTTATTGGATTCTACAAGCTGATGATCTCAGAGCTTTCGTGTTCCTTGTATAGTGGATATTTTTGATGAAGCAATGCGTGTGAATATCGTATTTAATATTCAGATTGCAAGATCGGTTGTGAATTGGCAAGTCGGTGTAACTTGGATTGTCTATCGTTCTGCCTTTACATCTTATTTAATTTATGTTAAGACTATTTTTTTCATGTAGCAAAATAAAATCAGAGAAGATAAAATTAAAGTAAAAAATGTTTTTTTTTTGGAAAAACGTTGAAAAATCGCCAAAAAAACTAAAATTTGTGTTCTATGACCTCAAAATAGGAGGTGTGCAAAATTAAGCAAAAAAATTACATTTTTCATTAATCCGAATAATACCAAAATAATATAGGCTTGTTACTAATTTAAAGGGTTGATGAAAATGTGAGAAAATAACTTTTGCTTGTAAAAAATATTTTTATGTTTTGACGAAATTTTATCATTTATTTTCTAAAATGCATACGCCCCTGGAATTGATTCCCCTGACCCCACACAACCCGGGGCACTCTAAAAGCGAGGGATGCGTCATTGACAGAAATTTTGGACTTGAAGTATAGACATCACCATAGACGGCACGGAACTGATACGGCGATGAGAGGTCACTGGCGTGTGTGAATAGACCCTTATGCGACCATGTTTTAATTCGGCCACCCATCTTTCTACTATTCCAATTGAATGTGACAAGTCCTTATACTGTTATACACTTTTAACAATGGGCCATAAATTGATTTTGGTGCGACAACTTCCAAAAATAAAGAAATACGGCAGGATATTTAATTTTGTCCATTGTAAAAAAAAACACTGTAATACGTCAACTTTTAACAGCAGTAAATATACAAATGAGTTGACGGATATACTTAAAACTTTATACGTGCTCATAAAAAGATACTTTCATTTTTGGAAAAATAAAACGACGAACATAAAAGCGCCATCTCTTATCAAACATCAAAACTTCTGGAACAACCGAAATATATTAAACTTTATGTTTTTTTTCAGTAAGCCGACTTCACTGCGAATCAGAACAAGTCCTTATACACTTTTAACAATGGGCCATAAATTGATTTTGGTGCGACAACTTCCAAAAATAAAGAAATACGGCAGGATATTTAATTTTGTCCATTGTAAAAAAAAACACTGTAATACGTCAACTTTTAACAGCAGTAAATATACAAATGAGTTGACGGATATACTTAAAACTTTATACGTGCTTATAAAAAGATACTTTCATTTTTAGAAAAATAAAACGACGAACATAAAAGCGCCATCTCTTATCAAACATCAA
The DNA here is from genome assembly GCA_019359885.1 of Listronotus oregonensis. Lineage (NCBI taxonomy): Eukaryota > Metazoa > Arthropoda > Insecta > Coleoptera > Curculionidae > Listronotus > Listronotus oregonensis. The sequence continues at coordinate 55,065 of JAHBCN010002765.1, forward strand.
AACTTCTGGAACAACCGAAATATATTAAACTTTATGTTTTTTTTTCAGTAAGCCGACTTCACTGCGAATCAGAATCCTTCAAAATGGACCTAATTCTGGATATCAACTCGTGGCTGTATCCCATGGAATTGGGTAAGTGTTTCTGCTTATGTAGTTCTTGGATATGCAATCGCAGGACAAATCCGAATTGATTTATTTATCTTCTTCTTCTTCCACCAAAAAAGCTGTGTTCAAGAATACCCAAAACTTATTTGTTTTTTTAAGTTTTCTTTTTAAAGTAGCATTAAAGATTTTTTTTGCACAGAACTTGTTCGCTCGTAGGTTCGCGGTGAGAAATAATAGTATTTGTCTTTTTATTTGAAAAGTTGCCTGTTTTATAAGAAATTTGGGGTAGAAAAGAATTACCTAGTACGAAAAGTGTTGACTGGATTTTCTGCCTTTACAGCAAGAGGGAACTTACTTTTATTATTATAAAATATTTTACATTCATTTTATTGTTAGGTTATAAATATTTTAACGAACTTTTAGTAAAAATATAACCTCGATTTTTTTTCCAAGCCAGTGATTCTCGGATAGTGTTTTTTTCAGCTTAAATAGCAGCCATTGTTTACTCAAGCGTCGCTATCGGTTTATGTATCGCATTACTTAATTAGTCGGTAATTATAATTACTGCCGGCTGACGGTTACCACAAGATTTTTGTTTTTAGTTTTCCGATCAAGGTCTATAGATAATGGCGTGTTCTATTGGTTAAGTTAGTTCGCACCTAATGTATTTCTGTCCTTTGTTCGGTGTATTGGAAAAGAATATAAATACGAGGAAGGTCTGAATAATTCTCGGTCTAACACTGAAGGCCCAAATATCATTTTAGATTTTCCGAAAAAAAATTGTTTTTTTGTTTGGACGCCCCTGAGGAGCAAGAAATCTATTTGTTTTTTTTTTTTCGTAAATTTGAGTCGTCGCCAAATCCCAAATTTGCCGGTATACCCTAAAAATTTGCAAAAAACAATCCTAAAAGGGGTTATTTTTTCAATACTCTAACTTTGAGTCTTTAATTATCCCAGAAACATATTTTTTTGACTAGTTAGGCGCCATTTGTTAAATACGTAAGGGTCCCGAGGGAGTTAAGAAAATCTATACATGCCCTTATCTGAGGGGGGAGAGAGGTAAAACCCATTCTTTCGTAATATTCTACAATCGGATGATCAATTGTTTTCTTCATGCTATAATGTACATTTCGAGTTTCATCTTATTTTACAAATTCTTATGGTTTATTAAAATTTTAAAGTTTTAAATGTGTATATTTTTATGCATTTTAAATGTTATAAATGATAATTGTGTACATTCTTAATTATATACATTCTTCTCGGACATTAATTTAATCTTAATCATTTGAAAAATATTAGATAGTTTTCTAATAATAATATAAATATAATCTATATCTGCATCTAATAGCAATGAAAGAGTATAACCTAAATACCAAATAACCATAGTCTAGAATTAACTAAATCTATATTTAAAAATTAAAAACTTCATGAAGTCCTAGGTCTTCCTGGATTTTACCTAGTACCGATGCTGCATTACCCCGCTAAGCGAATTCTTTGGATAATGAAACTTTGAGATTTTTTATTCTCGGCAAGACGAGCAGCCGCACCTACTAAATTAAAAGTTTTGTCCAGATAGGATTTTGCAAGTGTATGGCTGCAACTAGCGTCCTAAAGTCATTGTTTTTCATATTTCCAGGAAATTAGGGTCATTCCATCTGCACGTTTTCCATCGCTTCTGCAAATTCCAAGAGGCCCTTACACCAAAGGATTTTTAGCTAAAATCAGAGCTCTCTTGATAATGTCATTTATCTGACTGTGTCTAGAAGAACGCCCTGCGCTTTTTTTGCAGCTTAACCCATGTAGGTCATAAACATCAGCATTTTCGCCGTAAACGCAGGTATGCTCTCCACACACAGGCAGACCAAGTCTGGGAGCAATGAAAGTAAGGAATGTTTTGTTATCTAACAAATTTCCCAAGGACGAAGATGGAAGTGCTTTAATCCAAGCATTACCTTCAGGGGCCTGAAGAGCAAGTAGACGTGCCCTTATTTTCACTTATCTGGTATATGTTTGTAATATATTTGTGACGAGCTTGGCAAATCAAAAAGTCAAAATCTTTCTGTTTTTTTTTTGGTAATTTTTGTGGTTGATTTTGAAGATTGCTAACAGATAATCATCTTACAAAACAATTGCTAAAATCATTATCTACTGTTGCAAGAATATGGGAAGGTAAAATTGTTTGAAAGTAAATCTGATACGTCATTGATTAAACCTAAAAATGCAGAAATAGACAGGGAGGATGTATTTCTTATTCCGAGACCTCCAAATTTTACTGGAAGAGTGCTTTGTAACCAAGAATTTAATTTAATATCACAATTTGTTATGTCGTAATCCAAACTTTGTAATGCGTTATCATATTTACGAAGTAAATCTGGATATTTCCAACAAGGTGAAAATCTTAACAAATGAGATATTCGAGGTATAGCAAAAGAATATTTTAGTAAATAATACGAAATAGTAAAAAAAAATTAAAATTCTGTATTTTTGTTAATTGAGTATTCAATTTTGTTTGACGAAAAAGCTTTAATAAATTAAAATTTAAAATGGTAATTTTTTTCTTCTTCTTCTTTCCTGGGAGCCGTCTTGATTAACTACCGGAGGCAGCGCAGCCTCATGGGCTTTTTGTGCCTAATCTGAAATGGGAATTACTGACAGATTAGGAACAACACTCAAAAAATTGAAGTATATTAGAATGATCCTTAGATAAAACAGTTAATTCATACCAATTTTGGGTTCTCTGCAAGTGTACTGTTATGTACGTAAATTATCTGCTAAAGAAAAAAATTCGTAAATTTACGTCAAACTGTAAGTTTTAGTATAACTGATCCTTTTCTAACAACAGTTTATTATTTAGAAAAACGAGGTTAAATCTTACGTAAGAAAAGAGAGGGGGAGAGTTCGAGAAATCTTATGTACCCTTATATGGGGATAGGGGGGATCAAAAATCTTCAAAATCATTACGTAATTAATGAATGATCTCTTATGTGAAAAGCGATTACTTTTTTAACAATTTATAAAAGTTATAATATGCGGGTTAACTAAAAAGTTGAAGTACCCCAAAATAAAAATAATTGTCCACCAATGACCTATAGGCAAACAAAAATAATTTTCACCCCTTATGGAGTGTAAACAGCTTTTAAATAATATAAAAACTGTTACACCCACTATGAGGGTAAAAATTATTTTTATTTATTAATATGTCATCGGTGACTTGAAAGCAAAAATTAAAAAAAAAAAAAAAAAAATTGTTATACATATTTTTTTATTTAGGGGTACTTTTAACTTCTTTTAGTTAACCCTCTTATTATAATTTTTAAAATTTATCCACACAAATAAAAGCTATTACACCAGTAGTAAAAAAAACATGTTCGTTCGGAATAATTGAAAACTCAAAGTTAAACTATTGCAAAAATATATACACCTTTTCGGGATGTTTTTTGCAAATTTTAAAAAAAAATAAGAATGCGTTTTAAACCATCAAAACAAAAATTTATATATATTTCTTATACTTTTGTGAAGTACAAATTTCCAAAAAAGTACGTATATTATCTCAATATCGGGGATTCACCGATTTTTGCTTGTTAGCTATTGTTTGCTTAAAAAGAATTGGAATTGCACTCTCTTGAAGACGGCATTGATGCTTAATACATTATGTTTAAGATGTGGATGATATGGATGAAGATATGTCTGTTGATCAAGTTGCACATCTTGTGTCTCGTGGTCGTGTGTAATTACTTTTTTAGGAATTTCACTGTTTTCTTTGTATTTTTAATAATTAAATTTTTATTTAAATAATGGTTTTTGCGTTTTAACTTTTGGATGACAATTGCACTCATGTATAAATAACCCCATTTGAAATGTCAAAAATCAAAATTTGCTATCGGATAGAAGGGAAAAAGTTACCGGCTAAAAAAAAATTTGAGCCAGTTATTTTTTGCCTGGTTTTGAATACTTCGAAAATTGAACTCGTTTCTGAAAATATCCGGCCAAATAATGGTATTACCTATAACAAACTTTCATTAAATGTTTAGTTTTTTGAGTTTTCCAGCTTTTATTTCTATATTTCCAATATTTCTATATATTTCCAAAGTTTCCAGGAATATTTCAGGAAATATTTCCAAATATATATTTCCGGAAATTTTTCATCACTATGTGAAAGTGATTTAATTTTTGGGTTTAAAATAACTTTGTGTTCAGTGAATAGAATAACTTTAAAATTCTATATTAGTTTGTAGCTAAGATAATACTATTACGGATAAGATGAACCATTAAATGCTATATTTTTGATACCCCTAATGGACTTTGGCTAACGCGAGCCGATGTCCATCGAGAGATTTTCGCGCTATCCTTGAACGAAAGTTAAACAGTGTTGCCGGCAGGCCTTTACTATTGGCGTGATGAAACGCGACTAGAACATACACAATCCGTTTAGCCGCCCGCTTTCGCTACTTCGTGTTCCGCATAAGGTACAAGCGACAGACATTGGCAATGTCGCACGGTTTGTTTCGCTGGGGCAGCGGTTACCGACTTAATTTTATTCGCATTAACGGAAGCATTGATATCTCCGAACTGATTCAAAACGCCCCATTTAAATGAACCATCTATTCGTAGTAGTATTATCTTTGTAGTTATTAGGTTTCTTCTTGTCATATAAATTCTCTTGTTCTACATGGTTGCTATGTCGCTATATGCGAAAATGTGTGTAATTTTACGAGAGACAAGTTCATGGCAATGATAAACCACTTCATTTTATGTTTATTTCATTGTTAACACATTCTTCGGGCAACCTTGTAAAAATGCATTGACCGCTCTTTCATCCGGGACACACGGTATTGTTTTAAGAAAAGGAGACGCATAGAATGTTGTTAGACTTTGCTTTACGAAATTGCGAACTGCGGTCTTGAGTAATTTGTGAAAGACAGGTTTCGCGAGGTATTACTGATGGATTTTCTCTGTTTTTTTAAAGTATGTTCGGTTTTTATATGTTTTTGGTTGCCTGAATATTAAAAAAAAGTACAAATTAATTAAAGCTTGCCTTGTTATCATTTTAAAAACTCTATATTATCTCAAAATGTATGTAGTAAGTGAGTAAAAAATGAGATTTCCTATTGAAATGGCAATTTCTTAAGTGGATAAAAATTATTTCAAAATATGTATATAGAAAAAAAATATAAAAAATAATTTTTTTAATTTTTGTTCATAACTTTTTTTTTGTTCCAAGATCAAGGAAGTTTAAAGGTGTATGGAAGCCCAATACTGTAAAACAAAATTGTCCAGGCGTGCAGGGCAGCGGGAATCGGGGGATTGGCCCCGCGGAGTTTGCGCAATGAATAGTAGGTCAGAGCCGGACTTCCATAATTCTTTGTTACTATCTATAAAGTTGACATCATCAAATGTCAAATTCAAGCATTTACTGTTTTTTTTATTTTTTGCACAAAATTGTCGGTTATTAAACAATACTACTATAGAATATTTAAAATTATTGTGTAATATTGGATTTTATATCATCTGATATAATATGGAAAGAATAGATGGCGCCACTTTACAGCCTTCTATTTAAATGGTCGATATTTTTGGGAGTTTTGTATTTTTACCAAAAATCTTTGTAAATAAATAAAAAGACACAACATTTCAAACATTGTGTGATAGTTTCATGTACTTATCACCAATTTTGTGATAAAAGAAGGGCAAGATAGTGTAAATGAGTTTAATCTAATCCTTAGATTGTGGTTGTACATTAAAAAGTGAAAATTTTTATAACTGCTTTTTAGGCATATACTTTTCACCAATAACAAACATTCATGAGACAGAATAACAGTGGTTAAAAATGTTTAGTAACCTTTGGTACCTAGGTATCCATTGTAACAGTAACCGTTAAATATTATGTGTCTACAATATCTCGAGCTTAAAAAGTTGATAATGTAAGTTTAAAAAATCAAAAATCTAATTTCTTTTTAAACAAATACAGAAAAAGTAAAAATGAACTTTAATATAAAATTGTACTTCTTTTTATTCAATTACAGGGACCTGTATATATTAAAATTTGCCTGGTCTGCCCAGTAATTAATAATTTTGATCCTTTAAAAGAATGTGCTAAATTATTAAATGAAATAAAAGTACCTAAATGTAAACCTTATTTCTTTTTAATAATCCACAGAAATACACAAACATTGTGGAAATCATCTAAAAGATAGTTAAAATTGCCTTACTTTTCTCACTGCTATTTCCTATGAAATTTTCATTTTTTATTATTCATAATTGATATATTATTATTTATTCGGTTACCTAACGTTACGTCTCATAAGAAGCACCTAATTTAAATATAAGAAATACTTACCTAAAGTAAAAAATGCCGGGTATGTTACCCTTAGATTTGCAAGACAAAACCATACAACCTCTAGTCATTTTGTAACGATATTATAAGTTGCAAACAATAAACACAAAATTATAGTCACAATTTAATAAACACTAATCACTAAAATAAGAAAGTTTTTATCAATCCAAAAAACTTCTGCAACCACAAAATATAATCACACAAAGCAAAACAATCGAAACTAATACGGCTCTCATAAAAGTATAATGTGTTGCCTAACTACACACTGATTTATCAGTGTGTAAGTAGGCAACACATTAAATTATTTCGTGGAATTTCGTTATTGCGCAAAATCGGCGGGGCCAACTCTGACAGTTATTTTCATACTGGGATGGACATTTTTTGATCGAATGGGCCATAGCATTGGGCTTCCATACACCTTTAAACTTCCTTGTCCAAGATAGGTATGGAAAGCTGACGTCAAAACCTTTAAAATAGGCGCTGCTAAAGGGATTTTTATTAAAATTTAACAAAGACTTAGTCTTAGACCCGGATTGGAGACACCTTCACCCATCTACCAACCGGACGAAAATTATTTTTTTATTGCCTTAAAAAATATGGTTAAGGCTATTACAATTAAATAAAATATTTTTGAAAAATTGTTGATATAAAATGAAATTTTATTTTTATCAACTCAGTGTTAAATATTTTTTGTCACTTTCAACGTGTTCTTGAGAAAGGAGTGTCCCAAAAAAGTAGTTCTTTTTATTTTTAAGCAATTTGGGATAAAAATAATTAAATAATTGATTTAAATAAAAAAAAATACAAAAGTCACTTTAAAGAATTACCAATTTTACCATTTAGAAGTAAATTTAAATAACTTTTTTGTTTATATCTCTTTTATTATTTGTCTTACCAAAACGGTTTTTATAAGCCTTTATATAGTCACACCAATTAGGGCAAGCAACTGATTTTCGATTGTTGAATATGTTTTGTTACTTTCAACGTGTCCTTATGCTCCCTTCCAAAAAAAACTGATTTTTAAGTAGATTGTATAATATCAATTCTTATTTTTTTAATCTACATGACAGTACCAATGATCCATGGATCGTTGATAGTATTAATATATCACTGAAATGTCTTTTCTTTAATTTCATAAATAGAGCCTAATTTAAATTAAAGATTTAAAAATTTATAAAATTGAAATTTATAGATACTTTTAAAGATTTGGTATATTTAATAAAATTTAATGATGTAATTTGGTAACCAGTAAAGCAATTTAATATGTTTTTTGCACACAGACCTAGTTTTTTTATGTAAATTTTTATTTTAAAATATAAAACATCATTTCATTTAAAAGTTTAAATTTACTTTTATCCCTTAAAAGAGATTTACAATATTTATAAAAATTAAGGTTATTTGTAAAGGTAACGCCACACGCTGCAGAACTTGGCCGCTCATAAGTAAAGGAGGAGTATTAGTAGATGCTATTCGCGACAGCAAACATAATTGTGTTGTCCTGGACCCCAACAATAAGTTGTTGAAAGATAGATGAATGTGAAAATACGTTTGGTACACTTCAGAAATTTACTCTCGTTTTGTACTCTGAATTATTTAATCAATTTTATACTTCTCGTTTCTTACACCGACTGTGACGACCCAAATAACCAACCAAATAAATACCATATTGGAAATTAATAAAATTTTGTTAATAACTTTTACGTAGGGATAGTTTAGACAAATTCAAAAGCCCTCAGTTCTGGTCTGTCATGGTTAGTTCTGGTTAGTTAAAGAGGGCTTTTTATTTTCTCCAATTATATTTTAGATATGATTAATCACTAACAGTAGGAACAGTAAACTTTTTCGTTTAGGCCGCAATTCTACCATGACTTTATCAAACGAAGAGAGATAATTTAGACAAATTTAAAAGGCCTCAGTTCTGTTCGGTCATGGTTAGTTCTGGTTAGTTAATGCGGCTTTTTATTTTCCACAATTATATTTCAGACGTGATAAATCACTAAAAGTATGAACCGTAAACTTTTCCGTTTAGGTAGATAGTTAAAACATACAGTGCTTTCATTTCAAAACGAACCACCCTAAATATCTTTAAAAAAAAACACTCACCAAAAAACAAAGAAACACGTCGATTTAGATATACAGGGGGAAGTTTAATTTCGTATTTGATAAAATTTTATCGGTCACCTCCTAACCTCCAGTTAACCTCACTTTGATATGTCAAATGGCAACCCCCATAGTGTGACACATAATTGTAAAGCGGCATGAAATTTGCTATCCAACAGTACTAAGAAACTTTAAATCGATGGACGTAGAAGCGACTTAGAAGTAAAAATGTGTGTTAATTAGTTTATCGTGTTCAAATAATTTATTTTATCAAATGCTCAAAATGTGCGCCGTTATTGGCGAGACAATAATAAAGTCTGTTTTGAAATTCTTCGCGAACGTTGGCGAAAGTTTGTCTGGTAATACCTCTGCATTCTAGTGTAATTCTACATTTAAGTTCTTGAATATTTGCAGGTGGCGTTTTGTACACTTTACTTTTTAAATAACCCTAGAGGAAAAGTCTAGAGGAGTTAAGTCTGGAGACCGTGCTGGCCATTCGATGGCACCTCGTCTTCCTATCCATGTGCCTGGAAACTGTTCATTGAGCCACTCTCGAACTGCTAAAGCATAGTGGGGAGGGGCTCCATCTTGCTGGAAATGCAAATTATTTTCACTGAGTTCCATAGCACCATTTTCATCCACCTGATTTTCCAAAGATTGGACGATAGAAGGGTATATCGCATTTTCCAAAAGGTTCAGATACAGTTGCCCAGTTAAATTTTCTTCCAGAAAGAATGGCCCGATAATTTCGTTTCCATAAATACCTGCCCAAACGTTGATCTTGTCTGGAAATTGAGTATGTCCTTTCTGAAATATGTGCGGATTTTCATTATCCCAATATCTGCAGTTATGTCTATTAAGAATTCCATTTAAGAAGAAAGTTGATTGGTCAGAAAAGCAGATATTTTTGATCAAATGAGGGTCTTCGTCAATTCGCTGGCACATTGATTCGCAAAATTCTATTCTTCTATCATAATCGTCTTCGTTGAGTTCATGAAGAATTTGTATTTTGTATGGAAAAAACTTATTCTTTTTCAAAATTTTGTGCACGGAACCCGTAGAAATATTGGTCAGCTTAGAAACTTTTGAAATAGACAACGTCGGATCTATTGCGAACGTCCTAGTACCTCAACCTGGCGTGCTTCGTCTAAAACCCTTTCATTAGTACTTTTCTTGTTGCATACAGATCCAGTTTCTTCAAACTTACGCACCAATTCTATTACATATGGCGGTTCTACGCGCGCATCGATCTTCAGCCCCATATAGGAAAATTATTTCTATTCTCTCTGCTAGAGTATACACCATTTTAAAATCAAGATTCTTAATTTTAAACTAACGATGTCAAAATGACAATCCTAACAGTAATATTTAACTGGTTCCTAAACGTCTTAAAAACTTGTGCTATTGCAGTGTTTTGCTGTAGCAGGTAACACAAAAAATAATAATTGGAATGAATGCACACTAAAATAGTCTGCGAGGAATTTCAAAACAAGCTTGTCTCGCCAATAACGGCGCACATTTTGAGCATTTGATAAAATAAATTATTTGAACACGATAAACTAATTAACACACATTTTTACTTCTAAGTCGCTTCTACGTCCATCGATTTAAAGTTTCTTAGTACTGTTGGATAGCAAATTTCATGCCGCTTACAATGATGTGTCACACTATGGGGGTTGCCATTTGACATATCAAAGTGAGGTTAACTGGAGGTTAGGAGGCGACCGATAAAATTTTATCAAATACGAAATTAATCTTCCCCCTGTATATCTAAATCGACATGTTTCTTTGTTTTTTTGGTGAGTGTTTTTTTTAAGATATTTAGGGTGGTTCGTTTTGAAATGAAAGCACTGTATATTATTATTAGATTATTTTAATGCCACTATTATTCATATAATTATTTTTAAATATGTGAGCAAAAAATATTTTGATATTTAATTAATTATAAAATTAGTTTTAATTCATTTTATATATTTTTTAAACCACCAAACCATCAGAAACAAGAACCTACCGCAGTTTTTGGTGTACGAAACGAGTTGTCAACACTGAATAATTAATTTTGTGTATGAAATAAGAATATTTGGGCTAGAAACAAGGCTAAGGTGGAAGACCGTAGAAAGTTTTTCCAAATACTTAGAAATTTTGAAATTAATTGATTTTTTCGTTACTTTAAAAATAACCTGGAGAGAGAGTAATTATTGGGGATAATTTTGAATCCTTTTTTGGGGATAGGTTGCCTACGTGCGGTTGTCCAGCTTTCTGGAAAAATGCCTATATGAAAAGAAATCTTAAAAAGGGAATTAGTTTTAGTGCAAATTCAGAATCATCCTTAAATTTTTCCAACTTTATCATAAATATACGTTTTATAGTTGAAATGGACGGAATGGGCTTGGTAAGAAATAAACTGATAACATTTTAGATACTGCTCTAAAACTGTTTGCCGCATAATGCCACCTAATTATGGATACTTTTTCGTCGATTGAATAATTCAATTTTTTTTTCAAATACCGACTGATTTATTGAGACTTTTCCTCATGTCAGGGGCAATATTCATTTTACTGGTGTCTGTTTGGTTTTACCTGAACCGAAAATTTGGTAATTTTGCAATTACATTTAATTGAATAATTCAAGATTCGCTTATTAAAATTTTTTGAAACTTGGCACGAGGGTTTGTTAGATTGGTCTCTTCAATTACATTTAATTGAATACCACCCGGTATATCTATTGTTATCAGTTTGAAGTTAAAGGTAACTCGATTTTGTAATTTTTGTAGTTTACGACACTAAGAGCTCGATTTGTATTAACAGGTTTTAAAACTTAAAAAAAATATTTTTGCATTCCACTTTGTCCAACTTAACATGACTATTATCGAAGTTTCCTAAGACATAAAATATGTAGTATATCGGTATCGATCACCGATTACGCAATCGGAAACACACGCCGCGGCTGCTATCAAGGCGGGGGCCACCAAAAGGAAAGAGGCCCCGCAATGCGGCCGCCGCGCCTGCGCCGCCGCTCCGATCGAGCCCAACCTTGGCAATGAACTTGGGGCCCGTCGCGCAGCCACGGCGATGACGGTCGATATAATAAGTGCCACGCGGAGCACATCTAAATGATGGATTGCTGCGAGAGTATGAGAGGACTCGGACAACAACAGTGGCGGACTACCAGTTTCGCGATGACTGGCGAAAAGTGGACAACTTATGGGAGGAATCTTTTTTATTGTTATAATTATATTTTATATTAACTTTACAATAACAAAAATTGAAATCACTTATAACTGGTGATGGAAAATTTTCGGAAATATATATTTGGGAATAGAAAAATAAAATCTACAAAACTTAAAAAACTAAACATTTAATAAAAGTTTATCATAGGTAATACCATACATTTTAAGAAACAAGTTAAATTTTCGAAGTATTTAAAACCAGGCAGAAATACCTGGCTCAAAATCTAAGTACGAATGGTATTTGGTAAGACAATTGCGCGAATAAAACAAAGTTAAAAGCAAAATAATAATAGGCGTTTTTCATGATTTTTTTTTATTAGCTTATTGCAAAGCCACATGAAAATAAAGGCCAAAAATATTTTTTCCCGATTTTTTGGCCTCCGGAAACGCCTTAAAAATTAATTTTAAGTTTGAATTTTGTAGGCCCGTGACGTCACGGCCCTAAATTTTCTATTGGTGGAATTTCTGCTTTGTTGTCAGCTTTTTGTTATTCGATACGCCTGTCATCAAATATCGATATGCGCAACATCTACAAAGTTGGCGTTTCCTGTCAATTGTCATATTGTCAATGTCAACCTGTATAACCTGTAACCTCTAATATTTATTAATAATTTCTAATTTGTAAATAGTGTGTGTTCTTTCCAAATATTCCAATTTATTACTATAGTTATTATTATCGCCAAACTTTCCTTGATATGAACCCTTTTACGAGTAAATTTCCGTTATTTTATTCAAAATGAAAAAAAGTGTATTGTTATTATTTGCGAAACCAGAAGCCGGCCGAGTTTAGGATCTTCAAAAATATTCTTTTCTCTTCAAAAACAAGACGATAGGAGAAAAGCCTGGTGTGCTGCTGTAGGTATTGAGAAAATGCCCAAAGGACATGCCTATTATTGTTGTGAAAACCATTTTGATGTAAGTTTTTATGTTTTATTCCAATTGAAATTATTTAGGTAGTCTGGCTGTGTTTTAGTGTAAAGTCTAAAAAGCATTTCGCATTTTAGCATTTCGTTAAAATCGATACAATTGTCGATATCGATAGTTTCTAAACAGACTTGGCATCCATGTTGAATTTGATTGGTTAGGGGAGTGGCGGGCTATTTAAATTACAATGATAATTAAACCCTAAATAGAAAAGTTAGGGGTTTGTATTTTTCCGTGTTATTTAGCAGGTTTTGCTTAATTGTGTTTCAACTTTTAATTTTTACACACAACATTATCAATATCAATTGAGTGAAAATACCCTATTAATCAACAATATAAAATACATAGAATATATAGAACAGTACTTGTAAACTTACCAATTTTTTTATCCAGTAACTTTTTCCCTTCTATCCAATAGCAAATTTGATTTTTGACATTTTAAATAAAGTTATTTATACATAAGAGGAATTTTTATTAAAAAATTAAAGCGCAAAATACATTAATATAAATAAAAATTTAGGTAATAAAAATATAGAGTGAAATTTCTAAAAAGTAATTACACACGACCACGAGACACAAGTTGTGCAACTTGATCAAAAGGCCTATCTTGATCGATGTCAACTACATCTTGAATTCAACTTCTTCTAAAGCAAGCAATGGCCAACAAACAATAATCTGTGAATCTTCCAGATCGAGATTTTATTATTGGTAATCGTAATAATATATGGACTTTTTGAGGAATTATTTTTCTAGTGTCAAATTTGTACTGCACAAAAGTATCAGAAATATATAGAAATCTTTGTTTTAATGGTTTAAAACGCATTACTTTTTTTTCCAAAATTTCCAATATTTCCGAGACACGTTCGGAAATTTTCAATATTTCCATTTCCAGGGAAATATTTCCATTAAAAATATTTCCATTTACAACACTAGTCCGAATGCAGCGGATTTTGACGCGAAAAACTTTCCCATTGTGAGGGACAACGTTACTATAAAAATAAAATTCAAGGGTTCCATTTTATTAATTTATTATTTTACCAAAATAATAAAACAGCAGTTGGTAAGATTTTGCATTGGATGTATTTTTAGGTACGTTGGCCAATAAGTGCCTTTTACTGACGCACGCAGTATGTTATTACACAAAATATTTCAGTGTTTTCCCCTTGTCATAACTTTGTTATCGTTTCACATAAAGGTATGAGATTTGGTATGTAAATTTACATAAGTATTTTAATTACCTGTAAAAAAATGAAAAAGTTATGTAAAGGGGTTTCTTGCATAACAAAGAAATTAGACTAAGTTCACCAAGTTATATTCACCATTTTGTTCACTTTTTTTGACTGGAAAAACATTTATTTAGATCACTAACAAAACTTGCCAAGTCAAAAAAACTTTTTCGACCCTTCTCCCCCTTGGCGAGATGTAATGAGATTTGGCTCGACTCCCTCCCCATCCTAATCTCACGTGAAATTTTTCAAAATGCGTATTTTTAGTGTTAATACGGTAAATCTGTGCTTGACTGCGTTAGATTTATTTAAAAAAATAATTTACTAAAGACTAGTTAAAACAACCAATTAAAACTACTAAGAACGCGTATTTTAACTCCAAGTTCTCGCAATTTTACACTGTTTTTTTGCAGAATAAAATACGTGAGATTAGGTTCGATCCCCTCCCCGCCCCTAAATGCCTCACGTAATTAATGCTCGCCCCCTTATTAAGGGCGTATAGAAATACCGATTCTTTTATTTACATAAAAGCTATTTAAAAAAAACATAAACTAGTCATTAAAATTCTTTTCTTGATGTGGATATTTGCCAACATTGTTTTCACACTGGCAACAACGCACTGACCATATGACTTGTTTGAGACAGCACTAGTCGGAGTGTCGGTTTTTTTTTTTAGTCTTTTTAACAATAAAAATTTTAACCTTTTTTTAAATAACTGATCGCTGGTTTAAATAAAATAGGAAAATCATATGGTTTGAAAAAAAAACATATTTTTCTTTAAAGGTATAAATAAAGAACAAAATGTGAATTATTTACTTTAAACTGCTTTAAATTAAAAAATAATAATTTATTTTCACCATGATAAATAACATTATTTATTCATTTGTAGCTTGCATAATTTTTAGTACTTAGAACTTTGAATGTAAAATGTTTGTATGCCAATGAAATTTAATATTTTATGAAGTTATACATTACATTGTTATTGTACATAAAAAAGATTTTCGATATTTAGGAATACTGTTGTCTATAAAGTATTATAGGTATTAAATTTTATTATATATCATTATTTCGCCATAGCTTCCAGGATTTTCCTTTGAAAGGAATTTTTAAAGCAATATTAATCCACGTCGTTTCGGTGTCTTTAAATATCAAGGATGAACAAACATTTTCCCTTAAATTTGTTTTATCGACTTTGACCAACATCGGGCTAGTAGGGATAAATTGGCAAAACTAGATAAAAAAAATCACTGGACTTTGTAGCTAATTAGTTGCTAAAATAATAATTTTGTTGCCCTAGCCGATTTCGAAATTACTACTATATTAATATAAAGAGAGCAGGAATTTTTAATAAATCGTTAATTACCTGTCGACTGTATCACACGATTTAGTCGCTAATTTGTTGCTATAAATTAGCAATATCAAAATTTTATAAGATTTTTAAAATTTTTTTTTTTAAACTTGAACTTCATTTTTCACCACGTTATCAACGGCTGTGATTTTGTTGTTACGCAGGCAAGCACTCGATTGCTCTTATAGTACAAGCAACAAAATAGTTTCTAATGATCCACCGATATTTTTTATATTTTTCAATTTTTCCGTTACATGCAAATTTGGGTCGTCAGCAAATTTTAACGTCACAAATATAATTGGGAAAAAGCGCTTAACTAACCAGAACTAACCATGACTGACCAGAACTAAGGGGTTTTGAATTTGTCTAAAGTCTAAAAGGTCGGTAATGGTTAGTATTGGTTAGTTAAAGCGGCTTTTTATTTTTCCCAATTATATTTCAGACGTGAAAATGCGGGTACCTATTAGAAAAGATTCCGATTTGGCAACAATGCACGTTTTCGTACAAATATTTAAATTTATTGGTATAGTCTGTCTCAAAGTATATCGTGTTAGCTCTTGCCTTCATTTATGGATTATACCTGCCGACAGCAATAAAACTGCGGATCGGTAGGTATTAAAGGACAGAACATTAGGGACGGACTTTTATAATTAAAGATTAGACAGTATGTCCAGCCAGTTCAGCCAAATTATCACATACATATTGTTTTTTAATTGCATATGAATTAAGAACTTCCAAAAGATGCGTTTTTTTGTAACTGGATTCAAAATAAATATTTTCTAACAAATATTCCTGGATTTCAGTTTTTGAACTTGATGAAGCTGGTGTTTGTGTAGCAGACGGCTGTGGAGCTTTCGTTATCCATGACAATACACTGTTGTTTGGAATATTTTTTAAAAGATAATTTTAAACCAGTTTTCAAAAAATTCGCATTTATTCTCAAGATAATCCAAGCTAGAATCCTTAATATTCTTTGCAGACAGCAAGCAGTTTGGGACAAATCCGTCTTCTGAACATCGTGTATTATGGTAATGCGTTTCCTTTATTTGAAGGTGTTTTGTCTGACAGTTTTGACAATTAACCATCCTTTGGGTACTGTGTCGTGTGTATCAAACCATGTTTCATCAAGGTAAATTATGGATCTGTTTTTTAACCTATATCTTTTAATTTTTGAAGGAATTAAATCTCCAAGTGCGTAATCTTGGGGATTCTATTACTAATTGTCTTTTGTCTATTTTGCGGTATTAAATCCCATTTTACAAAAAAACTCTAGAATTTGGATGGCTAATATTTATATTGGTTTAGTCTTCGTCTAGCTTCTTAGTTTATCCAAGGTAGGAAAAATTCGCCTTTTATAAAGACATATTTCCTTCTTATTTGGGCCTGATCACTATTGTCTATACGGTGAGATTGAAAATCACACGTTTTTTTTTTTTTTTTAATTCTTCACTTATAAAATATCACTTATCGATGATATTGGGGTTTTTTTAAGTAGACAGGTTTCTTTTAAAGCTTCTTTTTAATTAGACCTCTACTGATTAAAGTTTCATAAATTTTTCACAACCCCGGTTTTTGGTATTAAATACCCAATGATTTCGACGCGATAATCGGGGATATTTTTACAAAAACCCCATTTGGCAAACGCACGTTTTTTTAATATTTAAAATTAACTAGTCAAATAAAAATGCTTAAACCAAAATATTTATAATGCCTAAAAAAGAATTAATACTCGAAAAATTAAAAATATAAAAAATATTGGTGAATGATTAGGAACTATTTTGTTGCTTGTACTATAAGAGCAAATGAGTGATTGTCTGCACAGCAGTTAATTACGTGGTGAAAAATAAAATTCAAGGTAGCATGTAACGGGAAAATTGAAAAATTAAAAAATATCGGTGGATAATCAGAAACTATTTTGTTGCTTGTGCTATAAGAGCAATTTATTGCTTGCCTGCACAGCACCAACATCACAGCCGTTGATAACGTGGTGAAAAAGAAAATTGAAGGGAGCATGTTTAAAAAAAAATCTAAGATATTGCTTATTTTATAGCAACAAATTAGCAACAAAATCGTGTGATAGAGTCGACAGGTAATTAACGATTTATTAAATCCCTTCTATTTTTATATCAATATAGCAGTAATTTCGATTTTTCGAAATCGGCTTGAGTTAACAAAATCCTCATTTTAGCAACAAATTAGCTACAAATTCCAGTAATTTTTTATCGAGTTTTGCTAATTTACCCTACTCCTGATAGACCTCTAAAATCTAAAACAGTATCCTTTAATAGGCGTTTCCACCTAACTTTCCTTTTATATTTTTCCCTGTCGGTTTTTTAAAAGTGAAAATATATTCGAACTTGCGGGCTCAAAAACGAAAGCTTTCCTTATGTTTAATCAACCCCTGTAACCTTTTTAAATAATCGATGTTGTGCTAAGCAAATTTTCGATTTCGCTCGTTAAAATCCGGATAAATGTCAAAGGTTAGGAGTATACGCCCTGATTTTGCGATACAGAAACCGGGAAATATGTTTGGTAGCAATTCGATATTTCAAAATCAAACTTCCTGCATCCTGCATTTTATCTTTTTTCTGTCCTATTTATTACTTATAATGTATTTTTAAACATTTCTAAATATTGTAAAGTTTTGTTTACCAAATGTTTGGTAAAAAATAAACTGCCATATGTAACCCCCATTAACTTTTTTATTTGACATTCGGAAAAAATAAGTAAATAAGTTTAGTATAAAAATTTAATATTTCAATTTTTTTTTAAACATTTATTTGTACAGGGTGTTTCAGAAAGTCTGGACATGGTCCTACTATCTTATTTCAAATGAGTTCCCTATTTTTTTATTTAAGATTTGCATCTCCTTGAAATTCCAAACATTTTTGATGTAGCATTCCCTATGTCTGATTTTAATAGTTACATCACAAAATGCAAAAAACCGTAAGCTTTATCATTATCACGCGATATCGCTATTAGTCCAATAGATGAAGAGACAAAGCTCTAAATAAATTCTGTTTTCCCTTGTGGCGCATTTTCTTAGGTCGTCGGGGATGCTTTCGAGTGAAAAAAAGTTTATCAACATTAGCAGGTGAAAAAGGGCTGAAAAATGGGTTTCCCGCTAATATCTGTCAAAATATGCGAATTGGAGAATTTTTGTAAAGACAGAAAATGAAGATCGCCTTGTTATCTACAAAAATGGTCCTTATATTTTTTTTCGAAAAATCGATAGTTTTCGAGATAACGGGACCCAAAAGTCCCCTCATTTCAGTTGCCGCTTTACCGCTAAAATGCCGCTATCTTCATGGATTTACTTATAAGCGGACGGACGAATTGTTCCATTACTCGGGCAATAATGTACATTTTAAAAAATGGTTTTTCGACGTGCTGGAACAAACCTATTATATTTACCCACATGGGCGTATTCAGACCTGTATAGTGGGGGGCAGCATAAATGCTAACCTTGGTAGCCTTTGACTTAGGTCCCTGGATCTGAAGTGATCGAGTTTAAATCATCAAGCTGATTGTTTTCTATATTTTTTTACTTGGGACAGTCCACGAAGGCTAGGGCCTAAGCACTAACGTACCGTGGGAGACGGAAGTGTGGTAATAGAGACTTTATTCACACGAAACATAAATATTTGGAGATTTGCGAAAGTGGGAAGTTCGGAGTCTCTCAAGTTGGACTGTAAAAGGATGCATTAAAGTGACTCTTTGAAGCATAAGCCGTGGAAATACCTATAATAGAGGGAAAATCCCTACAGTTCGTCGATGAGCAAGAGAAGGAAGCTTTTCTGTATGTGTGGGATAAGACGAACGTTCTTCTCTGACTGAAGTCAAGAATGCTAAGTGTTGTAGGAGGCGCCATTCCCCAGACGTGAGAACAATATTCCAAGATTCTAAAGAGGCCCTGATCTGGGATACATACAGAGTATACAGATTAGAAGGAGAGGCTCAAAAAATGAAATCAAGCTTCTTTGAAGCTGCTGAGGTTATAGATAATATGTGTTTGTGCCAGTTAAGGTTATCCTCAATATTAAACGATTCTTTGTTCTGCAGAACTTGGCCGCTTTTAAGTAACCGATGAGCATCGGCCGACTTTTGCCGCGATAGCAAACATGGCAGTGTTTTGAAGACATTAGAGTGGACAAGATTTTTGGCTCCCCAATCCAAGATTACTTTAAGGTCTTGTGAAAAAGATATTTGCATTAACCCGCGCTTGCTTTTCAAATCAGAATTACAGGGTGGCTTAAGAAATTTAATATTAGAGTGAAGGGTACTATCGTCAGCAAAACTATTGATAAGATTGGTTGTGGAAGAGAAAAGATCGTTGATGTGAAGAAGAAACAGATTTGGTGCCAGTACTAAGCCTGAGGCACCCCAACATTAATTGAATAAAAGCTGGAAGTAGGGTAGGTGGCAAAGAAATCTCTCAGACCACCCCAGTCCGCCGAATTATAGTGCCAGACAGTGCGTGGAAATGTACATTCAGTTGCCTTCGAATATATGGAGTATGATACATTGACCAAGCCATGATCTGAGCGACCAAAGGGAGCAGTTACAAATGCTTGGTAGAGTTCAGGGTTAAAAGTAAGAAAAAGATCCAGGAGTTAGAATTGCGGGTGGGAACCCTGGGGAAGTAGGTAGGTTAAATTGGTAAGCGAGTTACTGATTGCAAAGTTTTCGGCTAATCTGCCTTGAGTGTTAGTTTTTGAAGAACCTAACCAGTTCTTTTGTGAACATTAAAATCCCCGAGGACGATTACTTCGGCCAATGGAAACTGGGAAATAATAGTATGCATCTTTGATTGAATGTGGACGGGTATATACAGCAAATAAATTCGGTAGAAGATCTAAAGGTTAGTTTAAGCTAAAGGATATCAGACCTATCCGATTCGAGGTTAGAAACCCTAGCACAAGCCAGATCGTTGCGAACGTAAGCACATACACCGCATGAGGTCGAAAAGATGAAATGAGTTCGTAGCCTGGTAAAAGGAGGTTGTTGGTTATATTTTGGAACTTATTTGTGCTTCGGTAAAAAATAATATGTAAGCTTTAGAAGATTGAGGATATTGGTGAATAGAGTTAACATTGGAGTTAAGCCTACATATATTAGTAAATAATTTTAGACATTTCGATGGTTGCCCCCCCATTGCACCCTTTACTCGGAAATCCGATTAAAGGGGTGTTTTACCTCCGGAGTACTTTACTTTCGGGAGTGCCATTATCATTATTTTCCAAATTTCATGATAGAGGAAAAGAAAAGAAAGAAGGAAAACTAACTCACCCACCCAGAACTCGAAACGTCGGTTAGGACTTCACGAGTCCTTTAAAGGGCAAGTGGCGAGGAAAGCGCCTCAAGCGAGGAAAAGCTCCTCTACCACCTACTGCATACTTAGTTTTTAATAATTTTTTGAACATTTAGATTATTATTGCCATTTCAGAAGAAACTTTAAATTTTTTCTTAATTTTATCAAGTTATCAATATTTCAACGTGTATTTTTAACCCAAAATATTATGAAATCCATATTTGACAACTTTAAACCATTTTCAAACTTTTGATCATCAAGCAAGGGGGGGCAGCTGCCCCCTAAAATACGCCCATGTTACCCATGCATGAAGTAACTTTGATTCTGCGAAAATGTATAATAGAAATAACAAGCATTATTGGGCAACTGAAAATCCCCACAAAATCGAAGCTGTTAACATACAAGGGCGTAAGTCTCTTCATGTTTGGTGTGGCATGTGGGGCAATAAGGTTATTGGACACAATGTTTAAAATAATGACTATCTACCAAATTCCCTGTCATTGTGGGGAGGTATACATTGGGAAAACGAAAAGATCACTAAGAATTAGAGTTAAGGAATACAAAAAACCTACGGAACGAGGTGAAACGTCGAAGTCAGGGATTGCCGAACACGCCGTATGGTCAAAACAACACCGCATACAATGGTCGGAAGCAAAAAAAAATATTCATAAAGAAACCCAATGAAAGAAAAGAAAATTTAAAGAAGCTGTAATAATTGTAACAACCAAAATGTATTTAGCAAGCCTACTATCGACATTCCCAATATCTGGCAGCCGTTGCTGAACCGTGAAAAATCGGTCAAGCTGCGTTAAATAACCTATAGTATATCAGTCGTAGCATTTAAGGATAGTTTTCACTTACAAACGGTTGGAGATATGAGATAATACATACACACAATATAAGAACATTCTCAAAGTAACACTTGCTAGTCTAAATTACTCTTTGCCCTCATAGGTTGGTCATCAGTAGTGGCAGACTAGTCTGTATTTTTTGGGCCTTAAAGCCAGGGCCGGATTTAATCTTAGAGCCGCCCTATCACCGAAATTTTACATAAAATTATAGATCTGATATACAATTTTTGAAGTGACGTATGGAAGAAATTTTATAGCAATGTTAATAAACAATCGTCACACTTTTCCTGTTACGCTTGACCGTCACGGCTGTCGTAGGCGAGTGGGGGTGGGGTGAGCACACTCGATGTAGATGTGAATGTGTTGGTTACCTTACTTTAGGCATTTTTATCGAAAAAGGCTTCACCAAACTTAAGATTCTCTATACTATTCAAAACGATGCCTACCGGTAGATTTTGATAAATTCTAAAAAAAATTTTCTAAAAAAATGTTTTTTTTAAATAACTTTTAAACGGCTGTACCGACCGATCCCAAAAACTAATCAGCAACTAACCTCAAAAAACGGGTCGATCGCCCCCAAACATGTCAGAATTGGTTAATTCGTTCAAGAGATATTATTGACAAAATATTTTGAAAAAAGTGTTTTTTTTTTAATATTTGAACCATTTTACACCTTTTAAAAATTCTAGGTAAATTCAGGAATTTTTCTTATACATCCAAAAAGTTTCACGTGAAAATTAAAAGCATCGGACGCCTCCCTCCCCCAAGACTAACCCTGGATCATTATATAGATATTTTTTTAAATATTTGCACCACTTTACAGCTTTCAAAAATACTGCGTGAAATTCAGGAATCTCTATGTATCATCAAAGATAATACTACTACGGATAAGATGAACCCTTCAATGCTATATTTTTGATACCCCTAATGGACTTTGGCTAACGCGTGCCGATGTCCATCGAGAGATTTTCGCGCTATCCTTGAACGAAAGTTAAACAGTGTTGCCGGCAGGCCTTTACTATTGGCGTAATGAAACGCGACTAGAAAAAACACAATCCGTTTAGCCGCCCGCTTTCGCTACTTCGTGTTCCGAATAAGGTACAAGCGCCAGACATTGGCAATGTCGCACGGTTTGTTTCGCTGGGGCAGGGGTTACCGACTTAATTTTATTCGCATTTACGGAAGCATTGATATCTTCGAACTGATTCAAAACGCCCCATTTAAATGAACCATCTAAAAATTATTATGTCAATATTTTTGGGGTCTTTCTTATAATTGGACCATTTCACATCTTTAAAAAAATTCTGAGCAAAATTGAGGAGGCTTTTTCATGTCACTAGAAAAATTTCCGAGAAATTTATTTGTAAATATGAAATTAGCGAAAGTTGTACTAATTGCCTGTTGGGTCAACCGTTTTACTAATTTTTTTTTGCTTAAACTTGTTTTTTTTTCAGTAAACTATAACTATTTTTGTTACTTTTGGAATTACTTTGATGTTTTTTCTTTTTAAAAATATGTTTAATAAAGTGTCCTGCATTTACAAATTAAATTTATTATCAATTTAGGATATTTTTTTTTATAAGACAAATAAAAAAAACACTGAGAATTGTCACTAACTGTGTTTTTAAATTGTGCAGGTGAATGATGTTTATAAAGGATTTTAACTTCATAATTATGTGTGTACACTAATACATATCCGTTATTTTATTTTTCATAAAATGAAAATGATTTCAACACAAGTGCACTTTTTAAAGCAAGAAACTTGCCGCCCTAGGCATTAACCTAAAGTGCCCCTAATGTAAATCTAGTGCTTAGAGCACACAAAATAAAGAAAATTTCGAAAAATTAGTAGTAGAAAAAAATGTTAGATTCTCGATAAAAGTATACTTTTCTTTTTTGTGAACATTAATATTAATATTTCCATAAAAAAGTTCTCGAACAAAAACCATCGTACGTTGCTTTTCTTTAATTTTTCTTTGTCAACCTGTATCCTTGACGGGCTGAAGAAGTCCCGCATCCTGCGAAGCGACCCGTGCCTGCTGCAGCAGCGGAGCGCCGACGTCAAGGACGCCTCGCCGCCCGGCATGGCAACAGATCGCCGTTGCCGCGGTGTTGTCGGATGTGGAGAAAAAAATGGGTAAACAAAAAAATTAATAAATTGGCACAATTTTCTGGTTTTAAAACAATTAAAAGGTATAGACAACAAAATAATTATTGTGACATTTATCAATGCTATTTTTAAAAAGGCAATTTATTTTAAGTCAAGCAATTTAACAAAACAAATTTAAAAACTAGTTATTTAATGATGCATATCTATTGATGATTAATGTAAAAATTTTCTAGTTAAAAAAGTACATGCGATGTCTATTTGTCAGAGATGAAACTAAGGATGCCAAAATTTCCTTAAAGGTAGTTTACTCTTATTAGATTAGATAAGATTATTTGAGTGGAGATGGCAAAAATGACCTCCACCACTGCAACCTTGCCAGATTTATTGTGGTTTCTCCTATCGTTCTTTAGAGTACCCTGTCCAGGCCCGTCTTCTTGACTAGACTCCAGAGTCTTGACACTGGCCACGCCATATATCTTGCCGGTTTTGGCTTTTCCTCACAAAGCCTAGTAAACCTAAGCCTACATAGTGCTTCACAGTGGCACCACACATGTACAGCTGTTTCTTCAGCCTCCTGGCAGAACCTACTCAGGCTATTCTCCACCAGGCCTATTCTTTCCAGGTGCTTGTTGAGTTTTCAATGTCCTGTTAGTTGACCTACCGTTATCCTTACGACTTTACGACTGTGGCTCAGTGGGTCCGAGGTAAACTTGACCGAGCAGGTCTTAATGAACTGCTTTGCCTGTCGTTGTCCTGGTGTTTGTAACCACCAGCTTTAAAACTCTCGGTCTACCCAGCTCTTGATAGATGCTTTAAGGAGGCCTGCCGAGATTCCATAGATGGCTCAAGGCCTTTCATTTCCATGGCTTTTGTTAAGAATTAAATGAAATTTAAATATAGGGTTATAAAAGTGTATCTAATTGAAAAAACAAAAATATTTTTTTATCGTCTGTGAAACGCGATATTAACAATCAAATTGTTCATAATTAACATTGTCGATATATGTCATGTATGAAAGCCATGCATTCATTTCGCAATATCTCGAAAACGGTTCTTACGATATTTTTTAAAAACTAATGCAACATAAATCAAAGTATTAAAATAAATTGACCGTTTTGTTAAAAATATATTAATTTTTGAGAGTTTCTTAGGTCTGTTTGTTATTAAGAAATAGTATACACTATTTTTTTCTTTTTTTACGTAATCGCCCTAATGGAAGGTGTATTTTAGGACTAGGTAGGTCCAAAAAGTGTAAAATATTACTAAATAACGAACAGACCTCATGTGTTGTGTGTCCAGTCTCCTACAAAAATAATATTTTCAAGCATTGAAAACCTCCAACTTTTGGTAAAGCGTGTTCGATCTTATATGGAACAGATCTAAATTTATGGTCTATTTAAAATACTGCATCACGAATTAAACTAAAATGGGAAAAAATATGATGATCGGTACTGGACTAGTCCCGGTTTGTTCAACAATCAATTTTTGTTAGAGAGAGGAATGGGCAAGTTCGACGCGGATGGCATGAAAGAGACAAAGATAAGAGAAGTTCATCCGAGATTGGAGTTTGAATTGTGGACGGGCCGGGCTTTACGTTTTATAAGGCGATAAATTTGTTGACGACTGTCGCCAGTAAACTATCTTAAATTATAGCCATTCAAGACGTGAGGGGAGCTGACAAAATTCATTTGGCGCTTTTTGATGTTTTCTACTATTTTTTTCGAGAAAAAGTACAGGATCACCAATAAGAACCGAGCAGGGCCATATCTACGGCTTTCGTTATATTAAAAAAATATCTATGAAACAGCCATCTTGGTTTTTTTTCCGTAGAATCCTGAAGAAACTTTAAAAAATATCACAAAAGCGATAGGATGATGAGACACATGGTTCATATTTGAAAGAGTCTTAACTTTTTTATGCTTTTTTAATAAAAGAATTTCGTATTCATTTTTACTAGCAACAGACCAAACTTAAGTTATATGGGAAGTTTACGATTTAAATCAAAAAATTAAAAAAGGTAATAATACATAGATAAAATGTCAAAACACAAATAGTCAATATTCTGTCAGTCTGGCATTTCCATCATTTGTAATACATATTGATAAAAGTTAAACATGTAACAAACCGTTTTTAAGCCTATTGAATAAAACGGGAGACGCTTTTAAAAACCAAACAACAAATCATTTTCTTCAAAATTATTTCAGTTTTTTACTGGGAATAAATGTCTGTTTTACATTGTTTGTTTTGTTCCGAAAATCTTTTGTAAACTTTTATGCAGCTCAATATGGTAATTGTACAGCATTACACAGATTCGACTACCCTCTGAAAAAAAACACAATTTCTATGGATTAAAGTATGAGGGATGGGATGAAGTTTCCGGCCTTACCTACAGAGAACGCGAGTCGCCGTCATATGAACGCATATTTAAAGTTTAACAATTTATTAAGAATGGCATAAATTGAGATACATGCAGTTCTAAAATATTTTTATATATTTGAAAAAAATCCTTGCTGGTAAAAAAAATCTTTGAATTTAGACTGATTGCTGCCACAAACGCCTATTTTAAAAAACTGGACAAATTATCCCACAGCGATTGCAAAAAGGCAGGTTCACACCTTCTAATCTGATTTTCTGACCCGAACTCACTTCTGAGTCGAAGTACTGGATTTACACTAAACTCCTTAGCATCTTGTTTTGATTTAAAATCATGGTAGTAGACCCAGGTTTCATCTATACTTATGAAACAGCGCACAAAATTATTTTTATCGTTTCTAAAATACTCCAACTGTTGCATTCCAATTTCTTTTTGTTAGCGGATGCGGCTTACAGAAGTAACCAGTGTGCCCACAGCTTTCTGAAACTCAAAATACTGCTTACACTATCTAATAAATTTCATTTAACTTTTACTAAACCTCTCACTTAGTCGATGATCTTCGAACACCATATCCTCTCTATTTTTGTCTGTTTGTTTATTTTTTTATTTTAATATTATTATTATTATTATTACTATATTTTTAATTATTATGCACTATGAACGTCTCTGTTTAAAATCAGTATCTTGGTTGAGTTTATGAAAGTCCATTACGTGTCCTAATAAGTATTTGTGTAAACAACTTTATTTTTGGTTCGAAAATCCAAATATAGCCTCTGTTTATAACAAACTTTATGAAGCACTTTGGTAAAGTAAATTATCGTTACATAGTAGGTTATTATTGGCGTTAATGCTAATAAGACATGTATTTATTTATTTCATGACCAATATCTCAACCGATCGACAAGGAGTAAATGTGACACCTATGGTACGTTAGTACTTATAGTCTAGGGGCTAGGGCTGTTTCGTCTAATCAAAGTCCACTATGAATTCTTATGTGTTTTGATCCGCTGAATTCGAATTTCGAACTTGCCCATGCGTCAGAAGTGACAGGAATTTGTTATAAACAATTTAATTGTTTGAAACGCCATAGAAAACTATGTATTATAGGTATAAATGTATACAAACCGCCAATCGATTGCTGAACCCATTAGAAATAATCCGATTTAAGGACTATAAAAAAATGAATTTAAACCGTAGATATTGCAGATTTTTCTTTTTTCATTAGAATCATGAACATTGATAAGAAAGTTGTGGTAGACTTTATTTACCAGACATTGGCACAGTATACCTACAAAGGGGTCTTATTTGAAATATCCGTGATTTTTCGAAACTATTGTGGTTATCGACATAATGTTTTTATGCCAGTTAAGGATGGAGGTTAACCGACCCTCTCATCGTAATCAGCGACCCCAAAAACCTTAGTAGCACCTAACAGGGTCGAGATAATTAAAATCACTTGATTAAAATCGGTTAAAGTCATGATTTTAATCAGTTTGATAAAAAAAAATGTGATAAATTTAAAAAAGAGTTTTAAAATTTTAATACTTAAAATGTATTTGTTCATACAAAAAAACCCAGACGCATTTTTATGTGGTGTTATTTATTTATTTTTATTATAATAATTGAAATGAACAACTGGTTATTACAAAAATAAAACTGAAACATCTTGAGATCTCCACCACTGTACTGTTGTTACATTTTTGATTATTTTCTTTAAAAACAGTTTTGTTAAAAGGGTCCGACTTGGCTTCCAACTTAATTAGTAATGGTAATAACTCTGTGTCTGAAAAATATTTGGAAACAATGTGTAGAGCATCTCTCTTATCTTCAGCTAGTAATGGATATGCTTCTTTGTTGTAGGTTTCCAAATATACACCAAAAAGTAAAAGGGAGTTAGAGCTTGAATATATCTGTTCTTAAATAATTGATATTGACGCAAGCTTCTTTTTTTTTCAAATTCAAAACTAGCCAGTAACTTTTTCCATATGTAAACTGCTTGAGCTAACAATGGACCTTTGTGTTGCATTGTATTTAGTACTATAGAAATTGGTTTTAGCAACTGTAGAAAATCTTGAGCCATCCTTACAGATATCTGAAACTTTTTTAAAAATCACTGGATCAATTTGATTTTTATGCTCTTCACATATTAGTAACAATTTTGGTCAATCATTTACATAGATCTTAAGACAATCTGAAAGTATTCCATCGAACATCCTGAGGTAAGACCAATTTCTTGCCCCCTTTTAGTTTATACCAAGCATTTGGCAAATGGGTATTTCTGAAGTATTTCACAATAGGTTTGTACCAGCACGTCGAAAAACCGTCACCAAACGATCACGCTCATGCGCAGTGATTAAAGTGCGTTCCAAGAGGGACGTGACGATTATCGGACGATCCTGTTTGTGTACCAACAAAACTTGGGAACGTTTAGTTACGGTTTCAGAACGGTAATTCTGATACATGGCCTAAATTGAAAACTGTTTGGGTTGACTTGCGCATTGAACATCTTGGCATTGGATTTTTGATTTTTAACAGCTGTTTCATGTTTATTGTTTCATATTTCATCTTCATATGTTTACTGTTAAGGTAGGATTATGCAGAAAAGTTAAGTTAATTTAAGTTAACAAAAATTAAGTTATTATAAATTAAAACATTTGTGTGAAAACATGCCAATCAGTTTAAAAATAACAATAAAATTTAGCATACATAGGGCAAATGTTAATAGGGTTTTCGTGATTTCTATTTTATTGGTGCACTCTCTGGCAGCTGTCCGGTAATTTGTTAACTTCTTAAATAAATATTTGTCTAAAAAATATATAATTTTGTTACATTTTCTATAACGCATGGGAAAGACGAGTTTCTGTAAGCCTATTTTATGATGTTATTGTGTGGGAGTTTAATTATTTTAAAAAGGAAACGTTTATTTCATTTTATGATAAAGTTAAAAAATTAAAATAGGTTAAAAAAGTTAAAAGTTGTTTATCTTTTTAACTTAACTTAATTATTAATTTATGTGTATAATTAAAACCATTTGATCACATAATTTTTATCTTTTCTTGTGTGACTTTAACTTATTTTAACTTAATTTAATTTTTTTGCATAATCCTAACTTTATTTAGGAATAGCGGCAACGTGCTTTAGCATTTTCTATTTCCTCGCTTGTTTAATTATTCAAAAACATTAATTTTTACACCTCCTAAGCACATTATTAAATTTAATTATCTTTAAAGATGAGTGACGTATTATGAGTGATTTTGCTAACTTTGATCACAAAATCATAAGTAGAAAAGTAGCGTTATATTTTTAAAACAAAAAATTCAAAACTTTTGAGATAGTCCCAAAAAGGCAAAGCGATCCAACGTTTGTACTTTTCGTACCGTCACAAACTATTTTTGGCCGCGCATGCGTCTAACGCACCAAAAAACAGTTCAAAAACGATTTCGAAACGATACTGGATTTCTTGTTGGAACAAACCTAATATGTACTATATGTTTTTTAATCTGCATTGCTTCTAAATCTTTGGCGAGCAAACTAAGCAAGTGTGCCGAACAACCATAATATGTAATTATAGGGTAATTGGACGACTCGATAAAAACTTTTAAACCGTAAATTCACCTTAAATTGCCTTTTTATAATTTTTGCATTTTTAAAGAATATCTAAAAAGTCGATCCGGCAACATCGGCTGGCGCAAGCTGCCGGATTTTACGACGTAAACACACGACAACGCCGGGTTAGGAAAAATTACTGACATCCGTACAAAACGCGATTTTTTCGACGACCGATTCGCTATAATTTCCATATGGAAAAATTGCTTTTAAAATTGCCGGAAAAGGGCCGATTGGCTTGGAAATTTGAAAATGTGCACGAATTTTCTTTTTTGGCGTCTTAAAAGACGTGGGAGTGGATCGATAAAACGGAGTTTTTTATGCCATAAGGTGTTTTTTACTGCCTAATGTTTTTTACTTGATATCCAGGTAAGTTTGTGTAAAGTTAATACTTAAAAAATGTTATTAGTTTCAAAGTTGTTTTATAAGCTTCTACTTAAAATTTTATTAATTGTAACACACATTTTGTTTATTAGGTGTAAATAACTCCAACAATAAATTTTACAAAAAACTGGCCCCTTTTGGGAGCCTCACTTGCAGCACGTGTGTGCGAATCAATAATAGAATAATTTTCGAAATTACTATAGTTTGTAAAATTGCATAGAAAAAGTAATGTTTTTTAACATAAACAACTTTTTTAAACTTAATATTGGTAAAAAAACACGTTAATATACTGATGGGAATGATGTATGTATGATGTTTTTTGAGGAAAACATTCGTCGATCTCTACAAGAACTTTGTTATACTAATTCTTTAAATTAATGTTTTGTTTTTAAAACATGTTAAAATAAATGGTTATAAAAAA